>JAIPMN010017639.1:0-15667 GCA_020650975.1 Apostichopus californicus
TTGACATCGTTCATGCTAGAACAAGCTTACATGGTCAAGCACGGTTGGATGACTTTTTCTTGCATACTGTACTGACGTAACTTTGTAACTAATGTAAGATATATATAACGATCAACTTTCATGTATTCAGTCACAGGCTATATGCACATTGCACAAGTACTCATGATCACGCACCTACCCAACAAGTTTGAACACTTGCGGTCTCCCAAGGAGTTTGTGACACCCTTTTTTGCTCACACACTCACACTCACCCATGCATACCCACTTAATACCTGGGGAACACCTTGTGAGGAACAACAACTTAGGGGTAACAATGAGGATGAAGATACCTTGTGATGAACAATGGTGGATAGCATTCACATTAGTGTTTTGATTATTCCTTAATTAACCAATTGGACAGTTAATTAAATGAATGACACTTTTTATGATCCGGTTGTATTGTGTGGTGTTGTTTAGTCCTGATTTGCTGTAGCTCAACTGAGTATACTTGAAAGGGTTTTAAGCTGTTCCATGTACAAAAAATAAGATGATTGTGGTGTACAGAAAAGAAAAACTAGATAAGTTCAACCCTTACCGAAATCCCAGATCTGGATTTATATCAGGTTTAATCTGGCCACATAAAGCCAGATGTAACTTGATATACAGATATTCCAGATATACAGATAAAGTTTTATCTGGCCATATAAAGCCAGATATAACTGGATATGTAGTCAATACAGATATATAGATTAAGTTTGATCTGGCCATATAAAGCCAAATATAACTTATTCCAGATAAACAGATTAAAGGGGCTACACAATTAATCCTGCCAAGCAATTAATGTCAGATGCCCTCTACATTTCTCCAACTTCTGATTCCGTCATACACCATTTAGTGATCATAAGGCCTAACAATTGAGTTTGCGAAGACACAGGTAACTATTCTGGCCCGTCGTAAAACCCTTATTATTGTCCGTGCAACATGGTCGTAATTTGGAAGACTTCTTTGAAAACATTTTTTTTTCAAAATTTATGATCGACCACATTCCTATGTGCAGTAAGCTGCATTTTACAGAATCCAAGGTAGTGCTACCACTTCTATTCTTTTGGGAACTTGTTGGCACTTTCGCTTCGTTAGGTCATAACAACTTCACTGTAATTGATCTACCTGCATCTGAGAATATTCCAACTGCAGACTGACTGTTTGGTGACCATGAACTGAGGGTTGTGTCATTGTGTGTGTGGGGTTTCAGACAGTGAAAGGTACTGTTTCACCTCAATCATAGTAGAGTGACTGTGGAATGCTGTATAGGCCTAGATGTTTATGTAATTGGAGAATGCCAAGGGAGTTGTTATATGTACTACTTGGAATGACCTGTTATAATTTGTAGTGTCGGACATGTGGGTAATTTTTACACACATTGAAGGTTCACCTCTGCACTGTGGGCAAACAAATTCATAAATCTTCGGGTCGGCCAAGTGCAAAGGATGTGATGCTTATTTATTTTTTTAGTTATTTTCACTGATGTAATGCATAGTGGTAATTCAATATAACATATGTTTGGGTATAATACTCTTCACCTTGGAGGGACATATTTTGTTGGGACCAGTGTTTCCGCTATGACGCGATTTTGACGCAATGGCTTGCCGATTTGACGCACTAGCGTTCAGAGAGAGAGAGAAAAAAAGAGGGTTTCATTTTCTCCTGAATTTTATACAGTGTGAATAGAAAAAAAAATCGTTTGAAAAGGCATGGTGTTCAGAACTTCAACTTGAAGTGAAGAAATTATTACTGTAAATTGTTTCCAATTTATCGTCAGAAATGTTAAATTAGCGATCGTTAACTTGACCGCAGCGCTGTTTTTCTATACAGTCACGTAGATTTAGCTCGATTGCTGTAAAGCTAAATCATATTACGTAATGTGGACATGCACTGATGCATTGCCTACACTACGATGGTTCCCAATACCAGTGTACTAAATATAATATCTGTATAGCCTACCTTACATTACATTGCAGAAATAAGCGGGGGCGACGGGCGATTCGCCCTAGCAAGTGCTAAAAAAAGCCCTCCGAAAGCATAATTGCGAGGGCGAAAAAGAAATATAAGGAAATCGCCCTCGTAATATCAGGTGTCTGTGTAAATTTAATTGTGACATGCTTTTTGTTTAGCTAGGGTTTGCAGTAGCAGCGCGAATCGCACAAACAGTTCTCACAATCCCGCATCACATTTGATCAAATTTGAAATAGTGCGGGAGGGTCGCGCACAATCACCGGGAACTTCCCGCGCAGTCACTGGCAAATTACGGCCTCCACTAAGCAATTTCAGTACCAGCGACAATAACCTCAAATCCCTAAAAATCTCCGACCACATGGTAGCCTAACTTCAAACTAAGTCAACATGGAACTCTAACCTAGCCATCTGTTTATTCGATCAAGTTGTGTCGCAAATTAAAAATAAAAATATCCAAGAAAACTGCTATCTTTGACATGTTAGCCTAACAAGTCAATGGGAAATGTAGCCTAACCATCGGTTTGCAAAAAAAATAATAACAATACTTTGCGTAGCTTTGTTTACATACTTTCCTTGCTGCTTTTGTTGCGCGCAAGGTAGCCAAACACCACACGTAGTCAACGGGGAAATCTAGCATAAGCATCTCTTTATTCGCTGAAATTGTGACGCAGTTAGCTAGAACTAAAATATCCATGAAAAACTGCAACCTTCGACCACATGTTAGCCTAACAACCACACTAAGGCAATGGGAAATGTAGCCTAACCATCGGTTTGCAAAAAAAAAAAAATTGCTGGAAATCGGCAGTTGTTTGGAAGGTATGTGCTATGTCTTACAGAGGGAATGTTGTATTTTATGTACACCGTTGCTGTGGCGATGGATTGAAGGTTTTAACTTTGATTACTTTTCAGCGGTATAATGGTTTCGTATTTGGTGGTGGGTGATTTTATCCACACACGAAAAAATACATGATTAAAGGAAAGGGCACTTCAGTAGAAGTAAACCTGTGTTTTCTATTTCAGTTGATAGGTTATTGGTTTTTCGACATATATTCGGAGGATTGACGTTATTTGCTAAACGATCGCAAATTTTGGCAATTAAACTTTCAATGAATTTGCTATACGATCGCAGCTATTACTAGGAAGAGGGTAATTGTGCTTACTTGATCCTGATGAATGCTTACAACCTTTTCCGTAAACAGCATATTGAACTTTGGAAAAGCGCCCCCTTAAACCTTAAAAAAGCCCTCGTAAATACATTAAAGGGGGGTGGTTTTAACTTTTCATTTTCCAAAATAGCCCCCCAGAGCCAAATCTAAATTCCTACCCTGAATTGCAAGTGGTGCACTATATTTGAGCCAAATTTAGCTTGTAAAAATAAAGCGTAATATGCAACGAACTAATTTATTATTATTTAGCAATCATCGTTTAAATAAAGCTCAGGGTTCCATGCCTCAATTTAAAATCAGACATTGGATTAGCCGATGTTTAGTACACAGGGGCCTAGCCAGTATGTAGCACTGTAGGCCCGGGCCTTCACTTTTTTGGCCAAGTTTTCTTTTTTTTTAAAACACCCATAACTCAAATCTATAAGCTTGCTGGACGAGTTTTTGCATCTAGACAGGAAAAACTATTGAAATGAACGTAGCAAGAATATGGCTAAATTAGGTGACCTATTCTTCTGTCATCTAGGCTGTCATTTCTACCGTGTGCCGTTTTAATCAACACCCTACCTTCCGAAAAAGACTAGGATCCGATCTTGTCAGTTTTTTAACCTCTAGTTAGGAACCCGTTTACGCAGATAACATTTCAGTTGAGAAACATTCCACAGTCAAATAAGCCTATCGTTGATTAACAGACTTTATAGAGCTGCAGCACTTTGTTGCCTGTTGTTACTGGCTTACTCTGTACAAGTACCTTGCTAATTTTAAATACATATATGTAGTATTGAATTAAGTACTTTTTTAATTTGTTTGTTTTTTTGGTTTAAAGTGATATTGAATGAGGTGTCTGAAGTTACCAAGAGGCCAGGGAACCAAAATGAACACTCGGGAAGGGCCGTTTCCGGCCATCTGGGGAGGTTTGTAAAACCAAAAATTTTCTTGTACGCTCCGTGCCAACCGATGGTGGCGCTCTGCTCAGATAGTCGTGCCTACAATTTGAAAATCCTGGCTACGCCCCTGGTGCTAAATACTGTCGGCAAAATGTAACATCGTGAAAAGTCACGAAAACATTGACCGATTGTGTTTTTGGTTCAATAAAATCATTTTCCCAGAATTTTACCCATCCCCTTAGACCCCTCCCCCCAGGACGGGGTGAGTCAAATATTCAGATATTAGCCATTTTGACTCAATGGGAAATTTCTTAGAGGAAACACTGGTTGGGACATGCCTTCCCCTCCAAAGATCAACAATAATTCTGCTTTTGACAAAAGTGTGACACAGTAGCAGATGATTCAGATGGGTTGGGGGGGGGGGGTTGGTGGGGACGGGGCAGGCCCATATTAGCTTCAAAATGGAAAAATATAAAAAACAAAAAGGTGAAAAAGAAACAAAGGAGATCTGACAAGTGGTTCCAAATTTTTACTTATTTAATTTCAAATTGATGATTCAGGAGCCAAGGCTGGGGTGCTTACCAACCACTCCCGGCAACCATTCCGGCACTAATAATTGGTACAATTTTTCATACCATCTTTTTTGTCAGAGTATAGCCTACTGCAGGAACAGTGTAATGAGCTTGACTGATCAGATCTGACTGAAAGTTTCTTTCTATTTTGAAACCTTGCGATGGATCCATTGTGGGAGAGGGAACTGGGTTTAATGCCTCCCCCTAATCCCCTTATTTATTTTATTTTGTGAACATTTTACAATAACGACAAGGCTGATATTAGGGTGTGATTGAATTAACAACTTGCGATACATTTTTTGTAGGCATATGTTGCAAACAACATCCATAAATCATGTTTTATTTGGGAGAAGTGATCTTATAATTTAGTGAACTATTAAGAATGTATATATATGGCAACACCCAATGTGAGTCTTTGTGAGTGAATTCATCACATCAGCCACAGAAAATAACTCCCTTCTGTTATTTATGACAATTTTATACAGTGGCAAATCACATCATTTTACAAAAACATTGAATTTTATGAAGTCTAAGTTCAGAGTATTACTGTACATAGGTTGCCTCTGGAGTATTCATTAAAACAGTGTCACAGCAAATACCTTAATTGTGTACAAAAACAACCGATACTCATGGCTTGTACAGTAACTACTGTTCATGTTCTGTTACACATGTTACGAACACAAAGTAGTAATTACCGATGCACGGTTGTGGGAGAGTAGTTGCTGTACCAATCATTGAGTGCTAGTTCTTTAATATGCTATTATAAAATGAAGTCCTATCTAGTAATTTTTTTAGTAGGTCTACGGATATACCCGAACATGGCCTTTCTTCGTTATCTTCATGACGAATTGGAGTCATTTAAAGAGAGGTGTGAACTGTAATCAAGAGGTACTGTACCTAGTTACTGTACTAGCTATATAGTACCGGCTGACAATAATTGCTAAATAATATGATACTGGTTGCAATAATTTGGCTAGTTTTACATGCTAATTTATATTTGGGATTAGGGTTGCAAGAGCCCCGTCATAACTTTCATTTAGAACTCAAGATCCAAGCAGATCATATGTCAAGACGTTTTCTTCCTATACATTAAACAAACATACATTTTCGGTCATTAATAATGGACCTGAAGCTTTGGATCTGGGGATGGTCCAAAGTTATGACCTACTGATACTGGGACACAGGTCATGTAATAGTACCTACAGGTATACTGTATATAGGTCTTTTATTTACTGGAAAGCCGGCAGAACTGGACATTACAATCGTGTAGTCATCCCATCCTGTGCAGTTTGGTGCATAAGGAACAGGTTTCCATCAGAGGATTGTCACTACACAGGATTTAAAGTTGGCATATTTTAGAAAATCATATTTAAATTAAGAAACATATATATGTTTTTCAATGCATATCATGGATTATAAGATAACTTTCTTTGAGGGTACAGAAAGGACCAGGTATTGTTTAAGAAAAAGACAATACATGCTAGACATGTTTATTTTGACATATGTAGGCCTTTATATATTGACTTATAGAGGCTACACTTCTCAATGTCATATGCATGAATAACTTTGAAAATTATAGGATAGGTAGTTGTGGAAAATGGGGTGGGTTTTTTTCCAAAGCAACTATCCATACCTCGCAGATATGGCCACAAAAACTGCCTCACGTGTCTCACTTTCACCAGAAATGTGCTATAAGCACAATTTCAGTAGTTCTTATACCAATTTGGTGACTAAAGTTGGTGAGATTCAATTATATGGGCATCAATTTCATAACGATGTTTGCTTGCATTTTTTTATCTCCAGTGAATTAAAAAGATTTACATCCATAACATTTGGTCTAATGTAAGCTGTGATAACGAAGGGGATCAAATAATAGCAAATGATGGTATGGTTTTTAATGTTCTTTTGTCAAGAGTTTTGTCAAACATTCTACCATCTTTTAACTGCCAATAATCATATCACATATTTGTGGAAATGAGCTTAAGAATCTACAACCATTGATTATCTGTAAACCCACTCTGATATTGGCTCTGTAAGTCTTACAATGTTGGCTTATGGATGGTGGACACTCTTGGTTTATATTTTTTTGTTCATCAAGTAGGGCTTTTCCAGCCTGTTTGAATGAACATAGATTAACTACCAGAAATTTCAAGATGTTCTCCCGAAATGCAGAATGTATCCATAGGTTTTGGGCTCTTTCACAGGTACCGGATGCCATTGTTTGGTGGCTGTGGAGTACTTCATCTTGACCCTGTATAGAAATCATAACAGGTGGTTGTGATTTGCATATTCCTTTGTGCACCTCCAGATAATCATCACACAGGGTATTTTAACAAATATCTACATATAAAGCTCTAAGGCTTCTCTCAATTAAATCTTGGTTGTTTTCACTATGAAATACTCCCTTGAAACAATTAACATCATCAAAAGGAGTGTAGAACTGTATGTTCATGTACTAGGTAAATACCTTGAAAGTGTTTCAATTCAGTTATGCATTTAACCTCTGGTTTAAGACAACCTTCAAGTATTATTTTTAAGTGTACTAGTGATACTGCGCAATGCCAGTTTATTTAAGTAAGTAATATGATTTACCTGGGCCCAAAATTTGAATGTACATGCATTAAATATCAGTTTGCAAATGTTTCGGTAAGGTATAGTAAAAATGTACATTACACGTGTAATATGCATGCACATTACACATCTTTACTAAATTACAATGCAGTTGAGTTCTGTGTTTATATTTTGCATGTGTCTTGCTCTCTGTATGGGTCTCTCTGTACTAGAACAGAGATATCTGATCAAGCTGGAAAGTTACTCTCAATGCTAGTCCAGTTTTGGCTACTTATTTCCTATTTAATGGACATAACACACCGGTGTGAAGTTAGATACTTATTCCCCGTTCCTCGTTCGACATTCGCGAATGAGTAACTGCTACCTATTCAGTTACGTATTCGACAATGGTATCGACGTAACACCTCTGGCAAGACTAAAGCTTTCTTACAAGATGTTCAACATTTGGTCCTAGAAAGAGGTTATCTATGGGTCATATGAACTCTAATGACTATGTAGAAGGGTGCCATAATGCATCTTGTCCGGTCCAAATAGTTCTTGACCAACTAAAATGACCACTACTTCATCAGTTCTTAAATTAATGTAACGCGACCTGCAAAAATCACTTTAGGCCCTAATCAAGACAAGCACGCCTTGGACCACCTAACCAATGGGTCATATGAATTCTTAACACATTGTAGAAGGATACCATAATGCGTCTTGCCCGGTCCAAAGAGTGCTTGACCAATTAAAATGACCACTAAATCAACAATTTTTTAAATGAATGTAACAGGAACTGAAATAAAAACATTTGGGCCCAAATCGAAACCAGCACTCCTTGGACCACCCAACCAATGGGTCATATGAACTCTAAGGACATTGTAGAAGGGTACCATAATGCGTCTTGCCCGGTCCAAAGAGTGCTTGACCAATTTAAATGACCACTAAATCATTACTTCTTTAATGAGAGTAACGGGACCACGAACAAGCTTTGGGCCCTAATCCATGCAGCACGCCTTGGACCACCTAACCAATGAGTCATATGAATTCTAATGACAATGTACAAGGGTACCATAGTGCGTCAATTCCGTCCTGTCTTTCTGCAAGTGCCTGCTTGGAAGTTCGAAGTATAAACAGTTCCATTATGTTTGGCAGAAACAGCATATTTTGATCAAATTCTTTCGCTTATGTTCGCGATTTGGCGATGTAAGAAATCAAGGTCATTCCATTATTTTATAGGTTCAAAGAATATATTGTAAACACATTTCAAAACGTGATCTGCCCAACTTTAGGTAGAATAGTACGAAACTAGTTTGTACAATCTTATACGATGTTAGTACAAATCCAAAGTATGCAATGCAAGTATTTATACCCCTGAGGTAGCATATGATGGTACAGACAGCCCGATTAGTAAGTATAGTGATCTGCCCGACGCCAACGGCGGAGCCATGTACCCATGCAAAGTTAACACATTTAGGTCATTTTATTATTGCAGATTCAATTTAAATTAGTACTTGTCGTGTTGCAATATTTACTTACTCTACTTTACTTTTTGATGAGATAAAATATTACTATTTGTTGTATTCATGTTTGCCTTGTGTGCGTGTGTGTATATATGGTGAGCGTGCGTTGGTCAAGCACTCTTTGGACCGGGCAAGACGCATTATGGTACCCTTCTACATTGTCATTAGAGTTCATGTTAACCATCAGTTTGGTGATCTAAGGCGTGCTGCATGGATTATGGCCCAAAGCTTTTTCGTGGTCCCGTTACACTCATTAAAGAAGTAATGATTTAGTGGTCATTTAAATTGGTCAAGCATTCTTTGGACCAGGCAAGACGCATTATGGTACCCTTCTACAATGTCTTTAGAGTTCATATGACCCATTGGTTGGGTGGTCCAAGGCGTGCTGGTTTTGATTAGGGCCCAAATGTTTTTATTTCAGTTCCTGTTACATTCACTTAAAACATTGTTGATTTAGTGGTCATTTTAATTGGTCAAGCACTCTTTGGACCGGGCAAGATGCATTATGGTACTTTTACATTGTCATTAGAGTTCATGTTAACCATCGGTTTGGTGATCTAAGGCGTGCTGCATGGATTATGGCCCAAAGCTTTTTCGTGGTCCCGTTACACTCATTAAAGAAGTAATGATTTAGTGGTCATTTAAATTGGTCAAGCACTCTTTGGACCGGGCAAGACGCATTATGGTACTCTCCTACAATGTCTTTAGAGTACATGTTACCCATCGGTTTGGTGATCCAAGGCGTGCTGCATGGATTAGGGCCCAAAGCTTTTTCGTGGTCCCGTTTCACCTATTAAAGAAGTATATAATGATTTAGTGGTCATTTTAATTGGTCAAGCACTCTTTGGACCGGGCAAGACGCATTATGGTACTCTTCTACAATGTCCTTAGAGTTCATGTTACCCATTGGTTTGGTGATCCAAGGCGTGCTGCATGGATTAGGGCCCAAAGCTTTTTCGTGGTCCCGTTTCACCTATTAAAGAAGTAATGATTTAATGGTCATTTTAATTGGTCAAGCACTCTTTGGACCGGGCAAGACGCATTATGGTACTCTTCTACAGTGTCCTTAGACTTCATGTTAACCATCGGTTTGGTGATCCAAGGCGTGCTGCATGGATTAGGGCCCAAAGCTTTTTCGTGGTCCCGTTACACTCATTAAAGAAGTAATGATTTAGTGGTCATTTAAATTGGTCAAGCACTCTTTGGACCGACAAGACGCATTATGGTACCCTTCTACAATGTCTTTAGAGTTCATATGATTCATTGGTTGGGTGGTCCAAGGCGTGCTGGTTTTGATTAGGGCCCAAATGTTTTTATTTCAGTTCCTGTTACATTCATTTAAAAAATTGTTGATTTAGTGGTCATTTTAATTGGTCAAGCACTCTTTGGACCGGGCAAGACGCATTATGGTACCCTTCTAAATTGTCATTAGAGTTCATGTTAACCATCGGTTTGGTGATCTAAGGCGTGCTGCATGGATTATGGCCCAAAGCTTTTTCGTGGTCCCGTTACACTCATTAAAGAAGTAATGATTTAGTGGTCATTTAAATTAGTCAAGCACTCTATGGACCGGGCAAGACGCATTATGGTACTCTCCTACAATGTCTTTAGAGTACATGTTACCCATCGGTTTGGTGATCCAAGGCGTGCTGCATGGATTAGGGCCCAAAGCTTTTTCGTGGTCCCGTTTCACCTATTCAAGAAGTAATGATTTAATGGTCATTTTAATTGGTTAAGCACTCTTTGGACCGGGCAAGACGCATTATGGTACTCTTCTACAATGTCCTTAGAGTTCATGTCAACCATCGGTTTGGTGATCCAAGGCGTGCTGCATGGATTAGGGCCAAAGCTTTTTCGTGTACCCATTACACTCATTAAAGAAGTAATGATTTAGTGGTCATTTAAATTGGTCAAGCACTCTTTGGACCGGCAAGACGCATTATGGTACCCTTCTACAATGTCTTTAGAGTCCATATGATTCATTGGTTGGGTGGTCCAAGGCGTGCTGGTTTTGATTAGGGCCCAAATGTTTTTATTTCAGTTCCTGTTACATTCATTTAAAAAATTGTTGATTTAGTGGTCATTTTAATTGGTCAAGCACTCTTTGGACCGGGCAAGAGGCATTATGGTACCCTTCTACATTGTCATTAGAGTTCATGTTAACCATCGGTTTGGTGATCTAAGGCGTGCTGCATGGATTATGGCCCAAAGCTTTTTCGTGGTCCCGTTACACTCATTAAAGAAGTAATGATTTAGTGGTCATTTAAATTGGTCAAGCACTCTTTGGACCGTGCAAGACGCATTATGGTACTCTTCTACAATGTCCTTAGAGTTCATGTTAACCATCGGTTTGGTGATCCAAGGCGTGCTGCATGGATTAGGGCCCAAAGCTTTTTCGTGGTCCCATTACACTCATTAAAGAAGTAATGATTTAGTGGTCATTTAAATTGGTCAAGCACTCTTTGGACCGGCAAGACGCATTATGGTACCCTTCTACAATGTCTTTAGAGTTCATATGATTCATTGGTTGGGTGGTCCAAGACGTGCTGGTTTTGATTAGGGCCCAAATGTTTTTATTTCAGTTCCTGTTACATTCATTTAAAAAATTGTTGATTTAGTGGTCATTTTAATTGGTCAAGCACTCTTTGGACCGGGCAAGACGCATTATGGGATCCTTCTACAATGTGTTAAGAATTCATATGACCCATTAGTTAGGTGGTCCAAGGCGTGCTGATCTTGATTAGGGCCTAAAGTGATTTTTTCAGGTCCCGTTACATTAATTTAAGAACTGATGAAGTAGTGGTCATTTTAGTTGGTCAAGAACTATTTGGACCGGACATGATGCATTATGGCACCCTTCTACATAGTCATTAGAGTTCATATGACCCATAGATAACCTCTTTCCAGGACCAAATGTTGAACATCTTGTAAGAAAGCTTTTGTCTTGCCAGAGGTGTTACATCGATACCATTGTCGAATACGTAACTGAATAGGTAGCAGTTACTCATCCGCGAATGTCGAACGAGGAACAGGGAATAAGTATCTAACTTCACACCGGTACATAACACGCTTACATACAGTTATTCCAGATATGCAGATAAAGATTTATCTGGCCATATAAAGCCATATATAACTGGATAAACAGTCAATCCAGATAAAGATTTATCTGGCCATATAAAGCCAGATATAACTGGATATGAAGTCAATCCATATAAAGTTTGATCTGGCCCAGATATGGATGCAATACATTTTTACCAGATAAAATTTTATATGGGCCATAAAAAAACTTTAAAAATTTTTTTTATATCAAGTTATATCCTGCCCAATTTTATATCTGGCCAGATATAAATTCCAGATCTGCAACAGATCTGGCTCAGATTGATATTCCAGATCTGGATTCTTATATCTGGCCCAGATCTGGGATTTCGGTAAGGGAAGGTTAAACTACATACCTTGCTTTGAATTACAGATCAGGGACAGAGAAAGATAACTTAGGATCAAGTCAAAGAAAGGTCTAAAAGTTAGGGGCTACAAAGTTAGTTAGGATATATTGATCCCTTCAAACAAAAGAGTTTTAGGCTAAATATTTTATGAGTACCAGTGTATCTTGTGGGGAACAGAAATGAAATGTAATATAAATATACTTTAATGCATCTAACTTGCGGCCTAAAGTGGATGCCTTCATTGCTATAAGAAGTCAAACAATAACTATCACAGAGGTTTGATACTGGAATATGAACTCCGAGCGAAGTAAATTCCCAAAAACTTACTGGTTTAGGGATTTACAAGTGATGATACTTACCTGTATCTCAATTCTCCCACCCCCATGATTGGAACTTACGACTACGTAACTTGACCTGACAGCTGAGTGTCAAACGACATCAACATTCATGACTAGAGCTCTGCGGATCATGGGAAGATCCTTTTCCATCTTGTATCATGTTCCACAAGTCACACCCAGTCCGAAACCAACGGTTTCTCCATTGACACGAGGACACACTACCGATTATACTTCACATGAATCCTTTACAGTCAGAGGTGAGTCAGCAGCCCCTTCGCAGGTTCTTCTCTATGTGCTCATGTCCATTCCTGGTATTTCGGTAGTTCACTGTAGCACATAATACCACACTCACCTCACCTTGTGTCACTTCACAAGGATCTCTGTAGTTCACAGAGCTCACTTACTTCACTTACTTCATTTGACTTTTTGCCCTCAGCTCCCAGAGTAGGTGCGTTTCCCTGCCCTCACTACCCAATCCTCGGGACATGCGAGCCTGGGTTTTTTTCTTGCTGTAGGGTAGATCCCGAAGAAGGTGTATGTGGGCGGTGCCCAGGGAGCGAGGGCGTAGTGCTAAATCGTTTCCAGTGTGTAGTAAGGTAGATAAGAAAGTGCATATGTGGAGTGGGAGACAGATTGTTTATCGTCGTTCGTAAATCCCCAAACCAGTAAGTTTTGGGGAATTGTATCTCAAGAACTAAAACCTACCTAGTAAACAATGGAAGTTCCTTAATATGAATTCACAGAATTTAAAGCGTTAATCTGTACAGTAAATCAATTTTTCGCATTGTAGGAGCTAACAAATATTATATGAGTACCAGAGTAGCTTGTGGGGTACAGAACTTAAATATGATATCAAAATACCTAAATGCATCTAAGTTGCAGCCTAAAGTAGATGGCATTGCTATTAGAAGACAAACAATAACTTTGACAGTAAGTTTTATACTTGAATATGAAAATTCACCTATGATGCTGTATTCTGGTCATGTTGTATGTGTGCCAGGATGTCTTGTGTGGTACAGACAGTGAAATAAATTTCAATTTGTCTCTCAAGATCTTAAGCTTCTCTCCTACCTGTCTCCCACTCAACATCTGCACTTTCTGTCTACCTAAATACACTCTGCAAACGTTTTAGCACTGCCCCCTGACTCCCTGGGCAACCACCCACATGTACACCTCCTTCCGAATCTACCATGTAAGAAGAAATTACACATTTTTGCTAGGGATCCTACATAGCAATTTTCATTATTTTCTCCAGAGTTTAGGAAATCCATCTTGGACCTGCTACCGTTGGAACACCTACAGTCGTTTCCAAGAAGCACTATATAAGTATCCTTTTGTTTTCATGCATTTTTGTCACTTGGTCTGTTTTTACCTCCATGGTTTACTCTCCTTCTTTGTTTTGTCCGTATCTCTGTTGTACAAGCTTTTTGTACCGGTACCTGTTGTGCCTTCCCTGTTGATTAGCCATTACGTCTTGTTTATTAAGCCCCCACCAATGGTGGAGCGTCCATACAGTCAGGGGGCGGATGCCCCCCCCCCCACGGACTCAAATGGACTGCTGGCGCCCTTTTCAGCTTTTTACCACTTTTGACTTATTCGCGATTATTGACTTTTTTATTGCGCTCTCATCTACCTATTAACGTTTGTCACATTTTGTTGGTGTAATTTTCAGACAAAATGCTCTAACGGCGGAACACCCATATAAACTTCCGATGACACCTATTTATTCTTCGTTTACAGTATCTGCAAATTAGCAAGGCCCGGAAAGGGTCATTTCCGGCGATCTAGGGAGTATCTTTACTCAAAAAATTTTGGTACGCTCCGCGCCAACCTGTGGTGGCGCTCCACTTAGATAGTGTCAAAAGCACCCCTACAGACCATTCTCGCCCCCCTGACCAATACCCCTAGCTCCGCCACTGGCCCCCACCACTAGTTTGTGGTCCACCTGGGGATTAGCCCCCTCTTCGTACCCTCAGTTTACTCTGGGGATAGCTGGGAGAGTGTTCCTGTCCTAAGGCGGACGTCATTATCCTTAGTGTTTTAAGCAACTTGGTTAGGCATGGTAGCGCGGGTGTGTCATAACCTAGTTACATGTTAGGCGCTGTGGCTAGGCCCCCGCTTTTGTGGGAGGCCAAAGGGATCCTTTTGCACTGGTCTCCACTAGACCTTGAGAGGTGTCCGTAGACTTTCGGTTGGGGCTATTCCCCCACGTGGCCGACGACCCGCTAGTGGGGTATCGCCTCTTAAGCCCTGCTCACTCCTAAGGACAGGGATCACTTTGTCTTTTGTTCCCCCTGAGCCCCTGTAGGGGCCTCAGATCCTAAGCCCGGTTCTGGCTAGGGTTTCCGGCATCTGTTTGGCCGGGACGATGAGGTGCACTCTGCGTGCCCCCCTTCTTCATTCTGTCTTGTTTCTTCCTTCATACACCTCGATATTGACATATGTTTTTCTTTGCATGTTATTCTCTGCCACTGAGTACAGACCTCCACAGGTGTTCTTAAAGATTTACACTTGTCACCTTTGTATTCTCTTGTTTTTTTGATTTCTTGTTCCTTATTTGTGAGTCGTTCCCTTTATCCCAAAAAAAGTGGGGTGAATGCATGCATGTGTTCTTTATTCCTTAACGATCATTTCATATGGCATCTAAAGAAAGCAGAACTTCCAAGTGTGCGACGTGCTTGCTCTTTAGACCAGGAAGAGCGTGGGATGGGCATGAACTCAGCCTGATGTGCAGACCCTGCTCCCGATGAGAGCCCTGCTCCCTGTGTGTTACCTTCTCTGAAGAGAACTGGCAGGAAATGTAAACCTGGGATGTCGGCCTGCCGAGAGAAGCTCCAATAGCGACTTTTACCGATCCTCGCACTGACCTCCGTGATGGCTCTCCAGGGGCACAACCAACCTGACAGATAGTACCTTAGAACATCACACATGCTCACAGCTTCTCAGCATATTTGGGCGCCCGAACATGGACCTCTTTGCGACAATCAAGAATGCCAAGCTGCCCACCTTCTCCTCCAGAATGTGTCACCTACAATCCTGGGCTGCAGACGCGATGTCAGTGTCCTGGGACGGGATGCAAGCGTATGCCTTCCCCTGCTATGCCTCATCCACAAGATCCTCCTGAAGCTGCAGAAATTCAGGGAGAGGATCCTCCTCATAGCCCCCAGGTGGCCCAGGAGACCATGGTTCCCTCTTCTCT
>JAIPMN010017644.1:0-10907 GCA_020650975.1 Apostichopus californicus
TAATTTGGTTGTGAGTTAGACATGACTGTATGTCATCATAGGAAAAGGTCAAAGACTAAGTATGTTTCAAACTTTATGAAAAATTGCCATCTATGTGATGTATGTCAATTTTTTGCAACCATTGTATTTTCTTGCCGTATGTCAATGTTCAACCGTTATTTTCCTATAGGATTCTAATGGGCCATTTTTTCAAAATTCAAATAGGAAGTTGAAACTTTTTACTCTAGCTCTTTGCTTCAAATGAGTAATATTGAACATTACAGAACATTGGAAATATCAATTTTAGGGGTGGAAAACCTCTATGTTATCATTTCGTGTTGGTTTACTGTGTAATTGCCCATATATGTATATATACTACTGGCATCATCTATACCTTTTCCTGCATGTACTGACATTTCAGAGGGTGGAACATATTCAACAGAATATGCAGTCAAAATAAATGTTTTGTCTTCAGGGAGTATGACCTTGGCTAACTTATGTACGATTTTTTATATGTGCAAGCAGCTTTATACGCACATGCAGCTATCCTGATATATAGCAAGTCTTTATACAGGGTACATAGTCTATTCGAATCAGCTGATATTGATTTTATAGGTGCATTGTTAGAGGGACTAGTAGATATGTCTGCAGTTTACTTCATGTTGTTTTTATATTTTATGTTGTTTTTTTGTTGTTAATTGTAATGTTATTATACGTACCAGCCTTGACATGTACAGTAGCTGATTTAGTCATGAATATCATTTCATGATTAAGAGTTTTGAGACCAATTTTACAATTGATAATATTTAATAATAATATTTTGTTCATTGATAAAAGGTTGACGTTAATTTATTAAATGCAAACTAAATTTCAACTACTTATTTGATGAGTGACTGAGTCTACCTAAAGCTGCAGCATCTGGGTTTATAAAACAATAAGGAAATTGTTCTAGCAATGGATTGACAGTGAACTGGCTACAAAATTTTGAAGAAATAAAAAAAAATAAAAAAAAGGAGTTAATATTAAAGTAATTATTGGTCGAACCACATATAGATGAAGTATTTAATATTGAAGTAATTATTGGTCAAACCCCATATAGACAAAGGAGTTAATATTGAAGTAATAATTGGTGGGACCCCATATCCGAGGGGTGTCCAGGTTGGGCACTGTGTGGGGACAATTATGACACCTGACCCTTGACCTCTTGCCCATATACATTTGCAATCTATCTTTTCATAGAAGACAATCATTTATCTCAGCATTGCAGAGTGATAAAATATTGCTGTAGCTCTAATTGTCATGAAAACTTTAATTTTGCCCTTTTAAGTAAAGAGAGCTTACAATAATGAAAAAGGTTCCAAAAATATCTGCAAGAATCTATATCAAATATACATTTATTTAGCCATTTTGTTTCTGTTGAAGTTATAATAAAAGCAAAGATATATTTTATACAAACAAAATATTTAAAGCATACAAAATATCAAATATTAAACATATTGTTAAAGTCAGATTCTTTGACCTACGACACAGGGATCATGGAATCTTTCAACCCACAACATCGTTGCTCCCAAAGTTTCCAAAAGTACACATGCATCTATGATATTTATAACAAACAGCATAGTTTGTGTTAATAAAACATCAGATGTCAACTTTGTGGTAATGTCAGATTCTTTAACCTATTACCCCAGTGTTGGTAACTTATTAATTACAGTCCCACAATGCATTGTAGCTCCCAATTAAGTTTACAAAAATACGCTGCTTGTATTTTCAATAAGATAGAAACTAACACATTTCATCTAGAGATATTATACAAAACATCACATATTATTTGTAGTAAAGTCAGATTCTGTAACCTATTCAGGGTTTTCGTTAGTAGCCGGGACCCGGGTCAAATGACCCGCCTACTGCACGTACATGACCCGGCTACTTTGCGTCGCTCAGTAAAAAAAAATGACGAAAAAATTCGAGAGGAATAAATACCCACAACCAGGTCAGGTGTGATTGAAACTTCAACGTGAGCTTGTTTCTTGTTTGTGAAAAATAGGACAGAAGAAAGGGGTGATTGGGAGGGGGCAATATCATTGACCAAACAGCTGTATATTGCACCATTTTGCATCTAGAGACTTTTTAAATTGCAATTTTCCGGGGCACCCCCTCCCCTTAGACACCTCCCCCATGTCCGCGTACAGACAGTCCCGCCTACTTTTCAACTTGACCCACCTACTACATTTCTTGACAAAAACCCTGCTATTACCTGAATGTTGGTATCTTAATTACAATCCCACAATGTACTGTTGCTCCAAATTGAGTTTCCAAAAATCCGCTGCTTGCATTTTAGCTAAATACAACCATATTTCATCTAGATATATTATACAAAACATCATTTAGTAACTTTTTATTTATAGTAAAGTCAGCATCTTTAGCAACCTATAACATCTCGAGGGTTTGGAACCTTCCAATGACATTCCTTTGCTCTCAAATTCTGGTTTTTGCATTTACAATCACAGATTCCAAAACAGAGCAGTTTTAAGTGAAAGCAATAAATAATGATGAGAGCCTCTGAAGGTTAATGCCTCTGGCTGGTAATTTTTGAGGTTGTGTTTACCACTTTCATTGCCTGCGGTCTGTGTAGATGATTTGAGGCCGGATTTTGTCTTATAAAAAAAAAGAGAAAGACGAAGAAGAAAATAGTTGGGAACAAAAACCTAAAAAAAAAAGAGAGTAAACATAGCCTCCCACATTTTTATGGAAGTATAAATGACCTCAGCCTCATAAAAAAACACATCGCCTGTGAACACAGCTTGGCAGCCGCATAATATAAAGCCAACCCCCGTGCAATCAGGCCAATACTTTTGACTACTAGGGCTGACATTGTAGACTCTCTCATTACGAACTATATATATCTTTAACAAAAGGAGGAAGAAGAAGCAACATCAATATTAACAAGGCTATGTGGGGAGACTCTCATCTCCATCGAAGCATGGAAGAAATATTCAGTGTCGGTAGGTTGCAAGTCAATCAATGAGCTCTCAGAGTTGCTTGCTTGCTGACTGCTGCTGCTCGCTGCCTCTCATCATCATCCCCGTTAAGCTTCATCATAAGTCGACAAGGTATCACCGTCACCAGTTAGCATCGTCGCTATGTGATGATCATCGCGAGGGCTGGAAAAAATATTACAGAGAGCCGGGGTGCATTCATGTGAGGAATATTGAGTTCGGCTGAATTCAGGGATCAGCGAAGACCGGTGTCAGAAAATTACTCGGCAAAATTTCTTTTCTGATCGACAAGACGAGGAGGTGTAGCATTGATGGAAGGAGCTACTTATCGTTTGTCTTGTGTACTACAAAGACAAGGCAGTTGTCATTCAGTGGGATCGCGGGGAAATTTGTGGGAGTCGTAAGGCCAAAGGAGCGAGCACATGTTACTGAGACACTGACGGGGAAGGGAAGACTCGTGTCGGGATATGTGGAATATAATTGGAATAAAATTCAAATGGAAACCACCTGTTTGACAAATGCAGGCTCTACAATTGGAATTGGAGAGGTTTTTCGTATTATCATCCACGTGTGCTTGAGTTCCGATCATTGGAAATGCCTCAAGAGGCGGACGCGTAGTTCGCCGCAAACACTTTGGCCCGATCACAGGCGTTAGTTTTTTTTCGAAAAATTTCCTACCGTGTATATGTATATGTCTTGAATGATATACGGTCATAAAATATCGAAATTATTTAAATCAAAGAGATACCCTGACGAAGAGAGTTTGATGTGAAGAATAATTATATAGGAGAGCTTATGTTAAGTGCCTTTTGAATGTCACAAGCGGAGTAACATTTATACAATGGAAGAAAAAGAACCATTACAAAATGGCCACGTGCCTGGGAAGAGTGGGAAGAGAAGGAAAAAGAAGAAGCAGAGGTTGCCAGAGGATGGAGAGGTTGAAGCTGTTGAGGAACAGCAGCTATGTCCCGTAGATGAAGCTACATATGAGGTCTGTGTAAATTATGTATTCCTTAGTTTAGTTACAACATCATAGCTGGTTTAAATGTAGCTTTCTCCCGTAGATGAAGCTACATATGAGGTCTGTGTAAATTATGTATTCCTTAGTTTAGTTACAACATCATAACTGATTTAAATGTAGCTATCTTCCATAGATGAAGCTACATATAAGGTCTGTAAATTATGTATTCATTAGTTTAGTTACAACATCATAACTGATTTAAATGTAGCTATCTTCCATAGATGAAGCTACATATAAGGTCTGTAAATTATGTATTCATTAGTTTAGTTACAACATCATAACTGATTTAAATGTAGCTATCTTCCATAGATGAAGCTACATATAAGGTCTGTAAATTATGTATTCCTTAGTTTAGTTACAACATCATAACTGATTTAAATGTAGCTATCTTCCATAGATGAAGCTACATATAAGGTCTGTAAATTATGTATTCATTAGTTTAGTTACAACATCATAACTGATTTAAATGTAGCTTTCTCCCATAGATGAAGCTACATATGAGGTCTGTAAACTATGTATTCCTTAGTTTAGTTACAACATCATAACTGATTTTAATTGAGCTTTCTCCCATAGATGAAGCTACATATGAGGTCTGTAATTTATGTATCCCTTGTAATGTAGATTTCTCCCATAGTTGAATAGATGAGGCTAACATATGAGATCTATAATAATATATAGGTTACTAGCAACATCATAGCCAGCTTGATACAGCTTTCTCCCATAGATGAAGCTATATAAGAGGTCTGTAAAGGATGCATTCATTAGTTTTGTTACATGTCATAGCTGATTTTAGTGTAGCTTGCTCCCATAGAATGAGGCTATAAACATATGAGATCTATAATAATATATAGGTTACTAGCCACATCATAGCTAGCTTGATACAGCTTTCTCCTATAGATGCAGCTACATATGAGGTCTGTAAATGATGCATTCATTAGTTTAGTTATATGTCATAGCTGATCTTAGTGTATCTTGCTCCCATAGAATGAGGCTATAAACATATGAGATCTATAATAATATATAGGTTAATATCAACATCATAGCCAGCTTGGTACAGCTTTTCTCCCATAGATGAAGCTACATATGAGGTCTGTAAATGATGCATTTATTAGTTTAGTTACATGTCATAGCTGATTTTAGTGTAGCTTGCTCCCATAGATGAGGCTATAAACATATGAGATCTATAATAATATATAGGTTACTAGTAACATCATAGCCAGCTTGATACAGCTTTCTCCCATAGATGAAGCTACATATGAGGTCTGTAAATGATGCATTTATTAGTTTAGTTACATGTCATAGCTGATTTAAGTGTAGCTTGCTCCCATATATGAGGCTATAAACATATGAGATCTATAATAATATATAGGTTACTAGTAACATCATAGCCAGCTTGGTACAGCTTTCTCCCATAGATGAAGCTACATATGAGGTCTGTAAATGGTGCATTCATAGCTGATCTTAGTGTATCTTGCTCCCATAGATGAGGCTGACATATGAGAGCTATTCTAATAAATTCATGCTCATAATTACTTGTCGCACATGGGAATCAGTAAGACATTTGTACTTTTCAGTAAGTTTGTATTAAAATCTATAACAAGGCCAAGCAAATGTGGTGATAACTACTGCACCAGATATATTTCTTGGGTACTAAACTCGTTATTAAATCGAAATTTAGTCCTGGTTCTGATAGTCAAACCCTTGCATACTCATCTTCTGTGGCATAAATCGATGTATTAGTTTTGGCAAGCTTTCAGTGTATACTTTATCATTATTAGGTAAAGTGTTTCTTTCACTTCAGATACTACACTAAAGGAAGTAGCGATTAACTCATTATGTACAGCTGTTTGGTGGTTTTAAATTACTGCCGCGGTTCAATCTCAGAACCATGAAACATGAATGCAAACAACTTGGATACTTCAGCATGAACACACACACACACACACATACGTATGCACACACACACACGCACATTTAGGACCAGGATGCGGCTATAAGCCATCTGTTGATATGTCCTATTGTTCGTGTCTTAATTGTGAGAGGTCTAGTTCTAAATTTAAACATTTCGTTTCACACTTTATTACTGTAAAGAGTATAAACAGCCCTCCAGGCGCCATGATTATGTCAGTGAATATTCACAAGGTTGACATCTTTATAGTCTGGTTTGCTCTTTTACAGAGCCTGAGTGTGATCAATTTCTGTTTTGGGAAAGCTTTTTTTTTTTCTTTTTCTTATTTTGCTCCTTTCCTGCAAATTCAGTTCCTAAGCACGTAGATACATCAATCTTGTTATGATTAATGGCAACATACTCTTGACAGGGAAATTGATCAAGTTTGTTGGGTTGTATACACTGGAAATAGGTGATTATAAATAATACCGGCTGAATATAAATTCAAAAGTAATAAGCTAGAATTCAGATTTACTCTAAGATTGCTACTCATATTTTTTATTTAAAAACAACCACTAGAAATCTTATTTGTTTATATTCATAGATATGCTAAGAAGCAGTATTTATGATAACAGACATAAGGACCATAGTCTGTATTTTAGTGCAACTAATTCTAATGGGGAAATGTTTACTGTGTGGTCCATTTTCTCAGTCAAGATCCAGTTTATTTCCTCCCATTTTTAATGCGATTGTTCTGAACTGAATCTAAAAACAAAGCAACTCCAAGTAGTTTTATTGAGTTTGGTTGGAAATTTCTCCAAATACATGAGTATTTAATAAGATCACATTATAACCAAACCAATTACATCCCCACCCCCCCCTCCCACCCCCAATAAGAGTGAAAATTGAATGATTTCGATTGAGTTCTCAATATTTTGTTGACTGGACACTTGTCATTGTAGTATAAAAGACATACGTAGAAGCAAATATCAAAATGTTTTACATTAAGTTGCTTCACAATTTGCTTGACTGAACAAAATATATTTTTATTATTAATAGATTTTACTATGTGCTAGCATACAATGATACATTTATCAATATTGACTGAGAAAACTGCTTTAAGTGAGCAGTATATAGTGTCTCCCTTCCTCAGCGTCTATAAACTCGGTTTGTAATTTAGAAAAACACTTCACGCAGGAAAATAAAGACATGGCAGGCTGCCAGAAGAACATACAGATATGATATACATATATATTTATATATTTTATATGTATCTATAAAGCCAATGTTGTGGTTCAAACAGTAACAATGATCACTTTTTATCGCATTTTGGATGAATTAAGTGCACGCTGGGCAGAAATATATTTGCTTATGCCCGTTGATGAAGCCTAAAGACACGTTTCTTCTCTGCAGTTGGCGGTGAATTTATGAAGCTATATCCGTGAGATATATTCGACAACCATGTACTCTGGGAATAGACTCTTATTACTAATATATATGTACAGTGGCTTATAGATCTGTGCACGTGGGGTATAATACACGCCCACCTTACAGTCATTATTTACCCCACACATTTGACACTATAGTTCACAAACAATTATTTTCTAGTCATATCAGTCACACTTTGATTAGCATTTCTTGTTACATTCATCGAGTACCGTAATTGAAATTTTTTAACCGTGGCCTACTACGTCCGAGTTTAGTGTACGCAATGATCGTATCGTTTGCCTGACATCTGCATAAAATAGATCATGGAACTTGATTGGAACTAACACAGCTAACATATATCCTTTATAACATAGCAAGGTTGTGCCAATTATGTAATTATTTGTATTGTCTTTACAGATGATAACGATCATCAAAATAACGTTGTTTGTTCAACTCGGATAGGATAACGATATTCCGAGAAAACCTTTGAGGCAGCCTTTTAATTAGGAGTAAAAATTTATACTAATTAACTTTTTGCTATACACTCAGTGAATATTGCATTTTGTACTGCAGCTATTTACTGCCGAATTCCATAATATCTTACAAAGATGAATCATCTATAGAATTGAGGTCATTTAAATGCTAACTTTACTACGTAGTACCATAAATATGCATCTAAGAGTTGAAGTGGAAAGTATGCATAAAAAGACAGATAAAGTATTGATATACATGGCATGTGTGTTGTACCTCATGAGGGGGATAATTTGCTTAAACTCTAAAATTCCTCTGAATCTTCAAACAGGTGGCCATGTGCATCACCATTCCATACAGGGCAATTTTGTTAGCAGTCTGCAACAAAGTATCGATACCGTATCAGTCCAAATTATGTGGTTGATATTTAGGGATTATTCGTTTCAATGAAAACACGACCAACTGCTGAAAAACAAACGGCAATCCTCCTCCTGGAATGAAAACCTGAGACATTTGCATGATGGATTACTCAGGTTACTAACTGTTTAAGTATTGCTGAAATTATTCTCTGTTGTTGTATTTATGAGTTCTCACACTATCAAAAAAAAAGAGAGAAAAAAAAGTTGTGAACATTTTTGAATCAAATGCAGATTCTTTCTAGGACACATTCTGAGCGTTTAATGTGTATATCACTTTTCTCAGGGTTTGTATATTTACTCCATAATTATGACTAATCT
Source organism: Apostichopus californicus (assembly GCA_020650975.1). Taxonomy (NCBI): domain Eukaryota; kingdom Metazoa; phylum Echinodermata; class Holothuroidea; order Aspidochirotida; family Stichopodidae; genus Apostichopus; species Apostichopus californicus. The sequence continues at coordinate 8,521 of JAIPMN010017644.1, forward strand.
TTTGAGATTTACCCAAATGGAGATTGCCATTAGTGCTAGAAGAGCTCTCATGGCTGCTTGACAAGGGATGAAAAAATCTGCTCGGTGGATTACTTATTCGGCACAAATGATCTGTTTGTAAAGTCTTTTATTAACATCCTGTCATCATGAAAGCTGATTTTCTTTTTCATCAGTTTTGATCGACTGTGAAATTGATGTGATGTTACCTTCCCTTTTTACTCTTACTTAAAAATGCGTAGGCCTTTCCCTTTTAAACCAACCTGAAAGCTATCTACAATAATACTAAAATTACTTGTAAATTTCTCCAATATTTTTATGCTCACTTTTCTTGCAATAAAGACAACGGGGTTATGCAGAAAAGGACGAGTCGACTCTCTCACGCTGGCGACGTTAATTTAATATTCATGAAAATATGTTTGTCGCTTCATATACTAAAGATTTGTTTGCGGATAAAGTTTGGTCTTATTAATATTTATAGATTTCAATATCAAGATCAAATACCTTAACACTGATGAAAAGTTGGAGATTGTGAGATGTATATATTTCAAAAGGTCACTGTCAATCTGTGTGACAACTTTTTCGGTACTGTAGTAAAACTGCTCGATTCAGATACTTCTTGCTGCATTTGTGAGGATCTATCAAATGAATACAGAAAAGTTCTGCATTCATACACTAGTTTTCTGCTACTGGAAGCACTACATGCATTTTTTATTTCAATCCAACACCCCCAACCCCCACCCCAACCCCACCACATCCCCCACCCCAACCCCACCAACATCTGGCATGATGTCCATTATCTGCCATGCAATGTGGCAGACATCTAGCGGCATGACATGGATCTTTAAAAATACACAAATTATTCAGCACTTTGTCAGATTAGCTCACAAGCAGATACTTGCTAGGGAGGGAATTATTGTGTAAGTGTGTCTATGGAACGTCACCAATACAAAGGTACTACTATAAATGTACAAGCGACCTAAGCAATTTTGCTTTGCAACTATTGGATGAGCCTGATTTATCCTTCAAACAAACATTTATATATATATTTATTCCAGTGAGTGTACTTTGCATTCAAAACTTTTCTAAGGGTAGCACTTTCTCTTGTGGTATAAAAGACTATCTGTTTAATACTGCAGCGATGAGAAGAATTTATATCTAATATACCGTGATAAAGTCATTCAATCTGTCGTTAATAGACACAATGACAAACCACACTGGACCATCTGTCCAATTCTAGTCACAAAGAGCAAGAAATACTTGACAAGGGACATACAAGATTTAACAACCCCCAAGATGGCATTAAAAAGCTGAGCCATGCATTTTGTAAGTTGAATCACAACTTTGTAACAAATGTAATTTGTAACCAACTTTAATTTATTCAATTACATTGTTCAGAATATGATCGCTACTGATCAAGAGTCTTTACCATTGCAGTATGATTGCTAAGTAGGGATTACTTAATATATATTAATTAACAAACTTTTTATTCAGTTCTGAGAAATGTGTGACCTTGTCAGATATACCAGTTATTTTAGTATTATGATCACAGTCAAGCTTCGAAACAACACTGGTTGGAAATTTCAAGTGAAAGCTTACACTGTTAATTAAACTCACATAAAGTTCATCAAAGGGATATAATGGCTTTGAAAAACTCTTTAGAATCAATAAACGTTAGTGCTTCTAAGTTCCCTGAGGATCCGTGTAATCAATTACTGTGTGGTTTAGTGTTGAACACTACCAGTTGGCATTGTGAATGATGGAAACAAATGAATGACCTTTGCTCTTATGTACAGATGTCTTGCAGCAGAATTAACCAGTGCCACTAAGGAAAGCCAGTATGTTCCTAAATACTCCCCACCTGTTTCCTATCCTCATGTTATAATGGAGACTATGATGGCACCATTTTTGCATCTAAGCCCTCTTTAAAACCCAAACAAAAGTATCTCAAAGGGGAGAAGGCATACCCCTTTAATTAGACCCATCCCCAGGATGAACATATGCCAGAATTTGTGTCCCCCCCAAAAAAAAAATTAATTAATTAAAATTAAAATCAAATTATGGCTTCTGCCTTAATTGATAGTTAAATAAATTGCCTAGCTTCCGTAGATAGCATATTTGTGATGACGATATATGAGTGTCTCGGTTCTCGATGAGCTCATGTGATACAAACACAAACACATATGACATTATACTATGTACTACAGTGATGTGTATATCTACAGTACTAGGAAATGAACCGAGAGGATTTTTGCTCTGCCCAATTTAGGTGTCTAAGTACTCAAATTTTAGAAAACGATTACTCATGTACAATTAAGTACGCTCTCAAGTTCGTTTCTCTAGAACTTGATCGAGATGCACATTAAAAGAGATGCACATTAAAACCTATA
>JAIPMN010017665.1:0-14588 GCA_020650975.1 Apostichopus californicus
TCAAATAACTAACACTCATCCTAATAGAACAAAGAAAATACCAATTTCAATACTGAAAACTGCATGTGTTGATTTTCGTGTTGGTTTACTGTGTAAAGGCCCATATAGTGAACTACTATGTAGAACTTCTAATTGGAAAATCATTGTATAATTTGCTCTGAAAGGGATATTCTGGTAATTCAAAGGAAAATAAAGTGTCGACAATCACTTCAAGTGCAACAATTTTTAAGCTTCTCTGACAACAAGACAATTTTTAGTTAGTAATTCCATCCTAAAGTGATTCCACTTCAACATGTTGCACCGTAATATCCATGTAACTTGAGAGCTCTGGTTTTGCATTCTGTTGTCAATGTCGTGAAGGCTTTAGATATCACCCAGTATAAAGGCAAGCTTTTCATAGGAAAGGAAGATATTATTCAACCACTGTTAACGAAGGACTGACAGATGCGATCATGTATTCACTGATGGGTGAAATATAACATCAAAATTTACAAGTGAGATGTTGTCTGCTTCATTAAAAATGCAGTAGCCAGTCTGTTTTTCTATGATAGATAATGCATTATCGCTCATTACAGACTGTTGAGAAGATGATCTAGCAAGGCTTTCAAGAGATAGATCAGTGATCACTCCTTTAACTGCATAATGAAGTAGCTAACTTTGCCATCAGCTAGAATCATACAGTATTTAGATTTGATATATTCCAGCATTATGTTACCTACTGTAGTAAGGCACTTGTGTATATATAACTGTCCTTATCTTGAAGGCATAGTTACATTTCAAAGTATAAGTTAAAGAAAATTCAACTTATTTGTCTCAGGTGTAAATTTTACTCAAAAGCACTTTTCAGTTTTGGATTGAAAAGTTGATCTTGAAACATTACCATTGCTGATGAAAATTTAGCCTCATGCTTGTCTGTTTTTTTTTTTGGGGGGGGGGGTAGAGTACCAGGGAACCAAGGGGAAGTTAAATTTCTCTAAAATTTTACTAGTATGTAGACAAATATGACCTGTTGTGAGAGTGTCTATTATTTTTGAAATGTGTTTGTATAAGATGTGTATAAAATTCTGTTAGAAGTGTGCTTTTATATACAGTGTGCTTTTATATACAGTGTGCTTATAGAATGTGTATATACAGTGTACCTGTTGATGCTCCTGGGCTGACAACCTATTTCATTGGAGAGTAGACCTTACATACAGTATGTAGGACATTATAGTATCTAGTATCAAAGGGAAGGAGAGCAGTCTAACTTAAAATTTATGATGAATAACTCCCAACATATGGGCCCCTCAAAAAATCTTGCTATGCTTTGGTTTGATGTTCATGTCAGGGAACTGTGAGTTTGTCAAATGTTTAATCCATTAGTGTCACTTTGAGATCAAGCCATGTATATTTCTGATTCTCCCCCCCCCCCCTTTTTTTCTCTAAGGTGAAAGGTAACCATTGTTATTCTGAAGACACTGCCAACATACTGAGTTATGAACTTGCCATTTTACTTGACAATGTATAAGCCTACATTGATGCTGCTGGTTTCTTAGGAATTGTTCACTAGCTGTTCACTGGTGCTCTGTCCTGAATTTTATAATGCTATTCTGTCCATATCAGATGCTTTATTTCAATGGTGTGGTGTTTTGTTGCATACATTAAGTTGATATGCATCATCATCATCATCACTCCAGCCTTATGTTAATACTGTAGGCTACTGTAAACTTGCACTGTATATGTATGGTACAATATATAACCTGCACACAGTTTCTGCTTACAACTAAGCTTATTGATGAACAGGATTCTGTTACCATTGTCATCCTTACATACTGTACACTCCATCATCAATAGGTCACTTTCATTGAAAGAGGAAATTAGCCTCTCCTTATCCATGAAACCTGGTCAGTCAACCGACTAATCTGATTAAATGCTCTCCTTTTAATAGACCTGCATTAAGTCGTAATAGATGGTACATTAGACCATGGAGGTAAAAACAGACTGAGACTTATTATCAAGAGATGACTTTATAGATCTAATTTTGATACATGTTGTATACCCACCCGTTCAAACTAGGAAGGAATGACATTGTGCATCATTTGTAGTTTAGGCCTCGAAAGTCTGAACTTAAGGATGGAGAAAGACAAGACAAATTTTTAGGGCAATGAAGTTAAAAGTTGCCTTGAATCTTAATTGAAATACAGCTGGAGTGCTGGGCATCACTATGTAGTTTTCAGCTTTTAAAAATGACATACAACGTGAGGCAATTTTCAAAATTTGAAAGGCACCAAGGCATTTCTGTCTAAGGGTGATAGAAGAGATGTAGGCTACAGAAATGACAGAGGAACAAGAATACAAGCATCTCTGTTTTCTTCCAGACTAACACACAGAGGTAGATAAACGCAGAATAACCATGTCTGCTGAATAGCTGCTTTCCATTACAAATTACAATGCTGGAGTTTCTCACACATTTTGAATTCCTGATTTAGTTTGATAGTCTAATGATCAAGATCATGATGAGGGCTGTGGGCACCTACAGAAACTTGATTAAAGGGGCATGACAGTATGAGTAATCATTGATGGCAAATTGCCTTTGGCGCCGTAGCCTAATTAATGCCCGGCCCCACCCCTTGTTAGTAGACCTGTTTCAAATTGTATGCTTCAAAGAAACTTCCATTGATTGCAAGTAAACTCTTCCAAAAAATTTAATAGACACAATTTTTTTTTAAACTGTTCTCCTAGGAGAAATTAAAAATGGAAATGCCATAACCTGTACATAGTCAATCATGTGTGCAGCATGTTATATTTATTAGATAGTGCTCATTAACTACAGACTGTATTGGATTGATACTTGTACAGTATATGTTTGTGTCTAGATATAACTGTATAATTACTCTAAAATGTTTCAGTCAAAATTACTTCATGATGCAAGACAAATGGCAATCAGCTTCAGAGTATGTGCAAAGAAAGTGCAAACAGTAGATATTAATTGATTATTAATAACATTAATCAAACCTACAGTAGCTACATGGTATGATTAATAACGGCATGTATATAATATATGTTAGCATGTGACTATTAAACTTTTTGAATTTCAGCTTGTCTGCTTTTCAATGCAGCATCAATGAAGTTTTGTTAAATTTTATTTTGTAGCTCTCTCTTTTGCATCAATTGGGGTGCAAGCTTGTATCCATCTCAACAAGCTATTTAATGTTCACATACTGTACAAGCTTCTTGCATTATGGGGCTCCCCAAGTACCGACAAAATTGACATAGGGTATAGCGCTGTCATATTCTGCGAAACTTGACAAACTGTTGCTACAAGTTTTAGGAGCAGGAGGTACCACAAGTTCATTACTAGTATACTGTAGTATACACACCTTCTTTTGAAATTATTGGAGAATAGATCATTTGAACACATGCATCCTAAGTTTCCAGCCAAACAAACTGTTTTAGGCACCTCAAATTTTCTCTCAGCTTAACTTGCATGTGGAGCCTTAAAAATCAATTCCCTAGCACACGTTTGCATGCTAGTGAACGCTTGTTACTTTGATATAAAGAGATTTGTATACAGCTGGTTGTGCACATCTGGACCTATTTGGCAGTGCACTCCTTTGTTAAAGGCATTGAAGACTCGCCCCAAACCGCGTGCGGCCATCTCTTTCTGTTGCTTGCAAGTGACGTTTTTTTCGTGTCGCTACAAAATGCAGACAGTATGAAACGTGATACCTTTTTTTATCTTTAGCTGGACCTGAGATGTCCATCGCTGTATCGTTTGTATACTGTGCTGTGGGTATTGACCGCAGCTGTATGTATACTGACTGGACACTAGTGTCTAATAACCGACGGTAGCAAGCTGTGTGTGTATTTTCTGGGATAGATGGTGTTGTTTAACACTTCTGTTACACCTCATTTGAAACTAGGTCAAATTACCGGCATAAGACGTTTCTTTTTGCGCAAGTCTTCACACTCTTTAATGCTGGAGAGCCCCATTACATGGATATCACAATATCTAGAGTTGCTTTGCAATTTACATGACAGGATTTACTAAACAAATCGCAAAGATGTAATGCACTTTTTGTACACAAAACAGTAGTGTAACTTCAACTGTTTGCAGTATTTCATGGCTTTAGGAACAAAATCAAGAAATGTAAAAGTTGCTATGCAAAACGTAAACACTTAATACCCTATATTTTCTCCTGGATAATAAATACAGTAGGCCTAGCAAGTTACACGTCCTTAAATGTGAAGAGTTCCTTAACGATGCCAGCACATTACTAGCTATATGTCAAACAAACTTGGCCAAATTCATTACCCTTTACAAGCCATTTCGGAAATTCTCCCAAAATTGCTCCATCCTTCCCTTTTTTTCCCTCACGCTTCAGAGAACTGCCTAATCCCAGAACATCATGTTCACTTGTGTTTGATTTACTACCAAGTTTATCACTACAGTAATTACGCTTTACTAAGTGCACTTACGCATTTCACCATAAACATAGACTGCCTACATGTAGTCCCGTCATTTACAACGAGGTGCAATACACTATTTTTGCGCTCAATATATCGTTCTTTTGCAAAGAATTGGCAAATTTGTGAAGGTTACGCATAACATTAAATATGTCCGACACAAAATGTTCTGTACCAAAGATAATGAACTTGTCAATTAGCAACAATATTCCATTCTGTTAAATTCAATCTATCAATGTTATAATATTCGGTAGGTGGGGGGGGGGGGGATTATCTTTGAAGATGAAATTGCTTGTTCAGATCGAGTGACATAAAGTTACAACCTTGACACAATATGCAAATTTACAACATATGTTTTGATATGAATACAATGAATTAGCAGCATCAACTCTGCTCCCACGACACGTGCATGTGTGTTTGGAGATGACGTCATCAATGTTCTACTGGCTACAAATATGTACGAAACTTGAGAATGTCTAGGTATGAACTACAAGCCATCACAGTGTTTGCATAATACACTGCGGTGTGTTTCTGTTCAAGTCTGTTCAAGCATTTCCTTCAATCATATATACATGTGCAAAAGTGTAGAAGAAAAGGAGAAAAAAAGAGAGAAATCCTTGATCTAAAGATCAAGTTATTTGTCATGTTGATGTCTTAAACATTCAGACAGCCTTCAAGGCTTTTTTTTTTTTTAAATTGTCTCTGTCAAAATGATTTGTTTTTTGTTTTAAATATTCCATGAAGGCAGTTATGGACTTATTGGAGAGCTCCTGAGATCACTTCTGACTAAACCAAGGGGCTTATTAAAGAAGGACAACTAGAAACACTCTGTATTTTTTTAAGTTTTTTATAAATTGTCAAAATTGGGGCCCATGCATATATATAATAATAATACATTTCTTCAAAGATTGCATTTTGACAATGACAATGACAATGAAACTGTTTATTTCCAACACAAAAGATAAGTACATTTTAAACAAGAATTCATATACATATAATCAAATAATCATGGTATTATATTTATTTCAATGAAAACTACCAAAGATCTAATAATATGTGCTATTTATAAAGCCCTTTCCCATAAAATCTCAAAGCGCTGTACAGAAATAAATACCTAAAAGATATCAAACAATACAAAAAATTGCACCAGGACCAGGTAACTAAAAATAGCAAAACAAAGAAGATATTTATATCTTCTCTTCCAAAGATATGGCTGCACATATCTAGCTGTAAACATGAAAGACCAATTTACGGTCTAGGAATGCAGAATTATAACTTAGCATGCAAAGATCTTAGTTTTGTATGACTGTCTATTGGCACTTAACAGCAAATTATTTACCACGGTTCTTTGAAGTTAAACAAGATACATTCCATCTCATAAGATGTACACAGGAGATAATGGTATGGCAGGGTTATTCCAACATGTAGTTTACTATCGTGAGGCCCCCATTAAAAGACTTTCACAGACGATCTGCTGGAATTGTTTGACATTTATCAATGTTTACTGCACTTAACTCTCTCAAAACAAATTTACAGGTTAAACTATATAAACAAACATGTTGCAGTGCAGAGCAATTGATATGCTAAGAATTGTGAATTCAGGTATAGATGTAGATGTTGGTATATATAGCCAGGTATATGTAATAGTTTTGTGTGAAATTTGTCGTAGCTTATTAGTGGAGGTTTTACTCAACTAGTAAGAGAAGGTGTTGTACATTAAAAAGAGACAAAACCCCCCAAAATCATTCATCATTTGGTTAATGTGATAGAGAGATAATTGTTTGGGAACATTTTCAAAATCACTGAAGATAAAATAGGTCTGATACAATCTTGTCATTTCTTTTTAGTATACAGTGTATATACTGTGCAGTATTATTTCAATACTGTTGATATAAAGTATTACACTAGTTGTTACTTTGCTTTCTAACACTGAAAATCCATAGTGAGCCTCAGTGTTGCTTGTCCTTGTTAAATGCTATACTTAATATACTGTAGAAGAAGATGTGAAATCATAGAATTGTATGACATGCATAATTTTCTTCCGAGAATTCAAAGCTAAAATATAGGTCTGCCAGGAGGGGAGGGAGGGAGGGGGGGGGGGGGGAAGTTGATCACATACAGTATGTACCTTTAGAGTTTATTTGCACTGCTGTAGGCATGTGGTGTGAAATAGATGTCACTTAATATACCATAGGACAAAGCTGTGTGAGATTTATAGGCTGCTTCTCAATACTTGAAATTTATGTACATATGGCAATATATATATATGGTAAGTTTAACTACCTGTTAGACCTCAGTGCTGACATGTTATATCAACTATGTAATACAAGGACAAGTTGTGCGTTTTGTGCAAAGCAATATCTAAGATCAGGGAATAATTTACAAAAATACAAAAATTACAAAAATATTAATAATAATTTACAATAAAATAATAAAAAAAATTACAAAAAAATAATAATAATTTACAATAAAAATTAATAATAATTTTCAAAAATACAAAAATTACAAAATACAGATAGCATTTGCAAAATTTAAGATACACAGCAGATTTATGGTATAGATGTTTGTACAGATGTCTTAATGTTTTGCAGCTTTTTAGAATAGAAATTTCCAGTGCATTCCCGATATGAAACCACATATCGTATGTTTAAAAAAGGGAATGTTGCAAACGCTATAAATTTCTGCTCTACATGTGTACTTTAAACCTACTTATGCTCTTCCTCGCCCTTAAGTAAACCCAAAATATAAACGTACAGTACTGTAACTCTTGTGGAATATATCTAGATTGGGCAAATTTGAATTTTGTTAAAGGTTTTAACTAGACTTACTGATTTAGTCATGAAACCAGTTCTGAGTTGTCATGTTTAAGTGTCTGTACTTGATTTGATTTTTTTCGCACTCAGATTGTTCAAAATACAAAACTATTACAAAGACAAAATAGACAAAAATGACGGAATAGAAAAGAACAAAAAGAGTAACAGGAGCTAAACCCATTAGGCTGACTGAACGTCGGCCCATTTCCAATGGGGCTGTAAGCTAATTCAATCACATCTATCTCCTCACTGATCTGTTAATGAGTGACATACTGCAAATTTGAACAGTACCAAAGCATAAGTTGATTATGTCCTGAAAATAGGACCCATGTTTTATTTTGACCTGTCTGTATTAAGCCAACCCGATCATATCTCTCTCCTCACTGCGTGACCTCGTCAGTTTGAGATTCAAAACTGGTGCAGATGGCCGATCGTGACTTCTCCCTGTAAAGCTCGGGACTCATTAGCTGAAGTGCTCACCTCTGCTGACGTATTCCCGGTAATATTATCCATTTAAAGCAGGACGGTGGCAAACGGCCGCAATAGATAACAAAAGTGTGAGATTAAATACTTCACGTATACAGTAGTATAACAGTTAGTTAACCAGTGCATGCATTGACATATGACATGAGCAGTAAGTGAAAGAGGGTGACTATTGATTGATTATAACAGGCATTTAGTCTGTTGCACAAGCTTAATGTGTAACATGCAGAAAGATACTTTACTTTCTATTGTCTTTTGCCAACCTAGTGAACAAAACCTAGTGAACAAAACCTAGTGAATAATGTGCAGTAAATTTCATACATAAGTATGAATGGTTGTCACTGTAGTTGCCGCTTTTTGTCTCAAATTTTCTCTTCATTTATGATCAGCTTTTGCCTGCATGTCATAAAATGTTATGGAATGATATCTCAATTTAGTCCTAATTGGAAATATATTTTCATTTGGTTTATTTCATTTTTACGATTTTGTTTTTCTTGCTATACGTCTTTAAAGATTTGCTCGTGGCACACGTTGTTAATGTGCCCTGAGTATGATTGATTTACTCAGGGAAGGACAGATAAAGCTTTAATGACGGCACTTTACCGGGTTAAATTATTCGATCAGGCAATGCAGTGTTCAGGTGATAAAAAGAATTCTAGATATTAATAATACTGTTGAAAGCCATTCAGCAATTTACAGTAATACATTTCATAATAAAAAGAAAGTTGAAATTTCTCGTTTAGAATCTGTGTTGTGGATTGTGGATTATAGGGATAGATGCATAGAGCAATAAGCAGCTGACCTGCAGGTCACATGTTATCATTGTGATTATTGTACAGGTCTACAGGACAATGGCATATATATACTGTACATTAAACAGTATGGCACTTTTTAACGTTCCAAGGATGTCTTTTGTTGAGTATGCTAAAGTTTAGCATGAAATTCCAAAAGTACTTTTTCCCTGAAAGCTGAATGCTCCCAAGTTCAAGAGTTCCAAATCCTACATGAACCAAATGATATTGCAAGGAAGAATGCTTACAATCGTGGCAGCATAGAAAGGTGCAAACGATTGATCATATGTTTTGTAGATAAACTGAGTGAGTTTTGTTTTTGTTATGCTGGATATGAAATGTCAGATCAGATCAAACAGATGAGAAAAATTAAAAGGATCTTAATTAAACAAACGAAGGGACTGCAGCTCGCATGAACTGCAGTTGGTGTACTTGATATTATGTAGATCACCTTGGTGAGTACAAGAATGGATGAATAGATTTCGGAGCTGAGAGGTCAAGTCTGAAAGGTATAAGCGAAAGGGCTGTATTGCTGTTATTATTTGCATTCCATTTACTAGCACTTGAGCAAACATCTGCTTTTTCCGTGGTGAGGTGAACAACACAAAAGGTGCAAACTCAGTTAAGTAAAGCCCCTCAGCTGACGTCCATATTTGAGATGTAGACCCTCTTGACCAGGCCTAGAACCACCCCCCCTTGCCCATTATCTGTTGATGCCTTGGGTGAAATCGAAATCGAAAACCGCCAAATCGAATCGAAAACCGAAAGTATGACAGGTTTCTCAGTGCTCATTGTTACTCCGTATGTCAAAAAAACTTGGTTGAACTCACTTTGGTTTGTTTACAACTTGCTGCTTACAAGACTGGTTGTTGTTTGGTAGCAGTCACTGGTCAGTGGAGGCCAGCATGGTTGAAGTGTAGAAACATTCTAATCTTACTAAGTTATACTGTTAAGCTCTTTTGAATTTTATACCTAAACTTGTTGAGTAACTTTCCCTTTATCTACCACACTCATCTCTTTACCTGTCTCTGCATACTGTATGCATGCAAATCAAGTTTATGAAAGTTGGTACTATTATAGCACTGTGCTCCCCCCCCCCCCCCACCCCCACTGACCTTCTTCAGGGTCAAAGCCCACCTCTTCCATCCAAATTGATCATTCTCAAGTCTTACCAGCTTAACTAGATGTATAATTCCACAACATTTCCCGGATAATTTTTAATCCCCTGGAATCCCAGAAAACCAAACACGTTTGTTTTGTGGTCTTTATTACAAGAATTCTATTATTTTTAGTAGCTCAGGCCAGTTGTGGTCAATTTTGAAAAAAAAAGTCTGATAAAAATAACTGCATGTTGAACAAGAATGATCATGCACACTTAAAAATTGTGAAACATTTATCTATTTTTTGGTACACTTTAGATGGAGATTGGCAACTACTACTTATTAAAGGTCAAAGGTCAGTTGGTACAATTAATGAAGACCATGAAGTTTATTGTATCAACAACATTGCAGTCTTGCCCCTCACCAAGAATGGACATCCTGAAATTGAAATTGAGGTAAGGTTTTCTTTCCGTTCATCTATCCCAAGTTGTGTTACCTCTCGGAATTGCCCTTTTTGTCCATTTAAGTCAGGTCTAACACACCTACACAGAAATCTTGTTAATGTCTCACTCTCTTTTAGTGTGTGTGTTTTGGGACTTGGAACATTGCTTTTAGTAAGAAATATTCTTCACAGCTTAAAAGCAAAACTGCATTAGTTATTACAAAATTCTTGAAAAGGGTAGTATTTTTTCCCCCCTAAAGTAATGGAAAAATGCAATATACCCATTTTAGTTGTTAGCACAAACTAAACCCTCAGGCCATTCAATAAAAACAAAAAAAATCTCACTTTTAGACACTTAAAAGTTTAATGCAAAGAATCGTGAAGATATGATCTTAATAACTGAAATATGTTTTGACTCCTGTTTGTATTTTCTTTATAGCTGAATATGTAGGAGGTGAATGACTTGTTTGTGTAAATGTGCATACGTGGTTGGGGGGGGGGGTAAGGGGAAGGGACATATACCAAGGGTGTGATCCATCGTATCTTTGTGCAGGACGTATTTTTCAGATTTTTGTCAGAAGAAGAGTTTGGTTTGGATGAAAGTATAGCAAAGAGCAATGGTCTTTAGGGACTGTTTATTAGATTATATTAAAATGAGTATATTGTGAACATTTGAACCAAGATCTCAAAAGCATTAGAAGTTTCTTTGCCTGATCGGTGTAGATCAAAGATGTTATGTCAAGGTTTTTTGTTTGTTATTATAGTAATAGCTGTAAATTATTGTGAACCTTGGCTGATTTATACCACTAATTTTAAATCACTTGATATTTTAAAAATATCACTGATTTATGTTGTTTATTTACAGTTGAAATTTTAAATTAACATAAATTTGAAAGTAAACAATGAACTACAGACAATGTATGAAAGTCTCATCTGAGAGAGAATCATTATTTTACACACATTGCTGGTTGCAAAGCCCATGTCAAAATATTTGTCCCTATTGTGACTCAAGGTATATATGGTTGATTGAATGTAACCTATTGTGACTGGCTGTACCATCTGTTACTCCATGGAGTGGATCTCACAGTAGGTGGTTGGCTTAGCTGATGTCCATGTTCTATGAAGTTAGAAATGTGTAGAAAAACACTACTTCCATACTCCCTGGATGAATCATTTAAATATTATATACTTGAAGGATTAAAAAAAACTATATTTTCAGCTACATTGCCATGGTGATCATCATTCACTTTGATGTTGCCAGATACATAAATTCATAAAATATCACCTGATGTGAAATATTCCTACCTTTGTCAAAAAAAAAAATAATAATTGCTATGAGGATGTGCTCTTGACTTTCAGTTGCATAAAATTTTGAGCATATTGTTTTTAAGGAATCACCATCAGCTACCTGAATATCCCTCACAGTGATTCCAAATGACATATTAATACATAAAACAGTTTACCAGTTACATTCTTCTTAATGTTTTGACTGAGAGGATGTGGTATTTTTACATCGTTAGACATGCATGTGAGTTTTAATTAAGTTAAATCTATGGGTGAACGAGCTTCTCTAGGTATGACGTCGCATTTTTTTCGACTGACTGGAAGAACGATGACGTAGACATATTTTGATGGCAGTTATAGCAGATATGTGTTACGGCAGTGCACACATTACAAGGCTGACTTTGAACAGGTGCCTGATCATCTGAGATGATTGAATTTCTTGATAGACAAAAAAAGAAAAGCAATTTCAGTTTTGAGGGTTTGCAAAAAAAAAAGAAAAAAAGATGAAGATTGATAGAGTTATTGCTCCTTGTTTAGTTGTTTTCATGGATTAATTAATTAATTACAAAAATGTACATGTGTAAATCTTTCTTTGAACATTCTACATATATGTCTTCATTTGTGATAGACATTTTTTAACAGCTGATTGTAGATTCATCACAAAATTTATTAGCATAATTTCACACTTCCCCTGATCCCAAAACTGGCGTACTCTATTGTATTGCATCTAGCCCGCATGATGACGCAAGAGTGACTGAGTCAAAAAACCCTCCCAGTAAATCATTCAATGCATACCTGAATTATGAGCAATATTAATGACACATGCTTAAATATATCAGGTTGTTGTGATAAAAATGAAGCTATATCAGTTACACGGACATGAATATGCATTAGGCCTATAGTCTTTTTTTCTCCTTTTTAGAAATGTCCACTTCATTTTGGCATGAATAAAACCAAATTTATCATGGTCATATTCATGAATATGCATTATATTCTTCTTTTTTTTTCTCTTTTTTTTTTTAGAAATGTCCCAAACATCATTTTGGCATTAAGAAAACCAAATTTATCATGGTCCCTTCAGATGGGCAGAAGCCATTGGCCAAAACTTTGAATGCGATTAAATCTGCCACACAGAGCAGAAAGGTAACAGTCTTTCATACCTTCTATTGTACCTTAGAGTTGTCAGTTTGATGAGCGCAAGAGGGAGAGAGAGAGATGTATGGTTACCTGTAAAGTAATTTGAAACCAAAAGTTATTGTATTTAGTAATTTAATTCAGTTGTCAGTCATTTTAGCAACAAACACAGTTTTACTGACCTGCAGTACTTGTTTCTAAGATCAGTCATTCTACAAAGTGTTTTGTCCTTGTTGACATCTTAGACACACCACACAGTTTATTGCTAAAAATCCAAAATTTAAAAATGGGGGGTTTTAATCAAATTTGTTACAAGTTTGTTTTGATAAGTGCAACATGCTGAAAATGACATTGACTTTTTCAAATATTGCATTGCCTTTGAGTCAGACTTACAGGGCAAATACTACTTCAAAATTAGTAGCAGTGAAAATACCAGAGTGTGAGGAGTGTGAGGAGATATATAGCATCAGATTGTATAGAGACAAACAGATAAAATAAGTAGAACCTTGGGCTTTAAGTTGGAAACTGTATCTTAGTATTTAAACAACATAAAAAATAATGTTTACATATATATGTTAGAAATAAAACAAATGAGCCCGGTGTTCAGTATAAGTTCCGCTTTTACCCAACAATGCCAGAAGACTTGTAGCGGTATCACCAACACCAAGAAAACTAGACCAGTGCTGACCTGCCCAAGTTTGCAAGATCATAAAAACCAAGTCACCTCAGGGTCAAAGCAAAAAAAGGTTAAGTTAGGTGTAGGCCATGACCCTCAGCAGCCTGCAAAAAAAAAAAGCTTGTATATCATTAGTGATAAATGATAATTGTGTGAGTCCAAAAAGTGAGAATTTTTTTGGTTTAAATGTAAAAGGTGTAAACCATAAATATATCAGACCACAAACAAAAATTAACATGGCAAATTATTGTAAATTGCAAGCAAAGCATTTTTGTTAAGAATCTTTTACCACAACACTAATGATTATAACATTGTCAAGTATGAAAAGTAACTGACTGCTGCCATTAGGCTCTATTTATAATTATCAAGTTGTCATGATAACAACTGAGGATAACTGTGTAAACATAAAAAGTGAAACCTATGTTGGAACCATGCAGCTTTCATGAACCATGGCAACTATAAGTGAATTAACTATACTGTAAATGTAGGTTGGGACACAAGAAGGGAGTACAAATTGCATTATAAATGTAATGTAAGGTAAAACCAGTAATATACCTCAAGCACTATTGTAATACAAGCGAAATTTAGGCCGTATATAACCTTGAGCACTAAGGATAATTGTGTGTTTAAAAAGTATAAGAAGTATAATGGAATCCTATCTTCCACCACAGGAACTACAGTACAATATGTATATAAGTACTAAATATGTATAAGAAAATGCAGGCAGCTATCTCCAGTGACTAGTACTACTGTGAGTCTCATACCTACTTAATGTTTCTGATAAAGCAAATATAAGTACTTAATATGTATAAGAAAATGTAGGCAGCTACTTCCAATGATTAGCATTACAATATATGAGTCACATACCCACTCAATGTTTCTGATAAAGCAAATATAAGTACTAAATATAAGCAAATGCAGGCAGCTATCTCCAGTGACTAGTACTACTGTGAGTCTCATACCTATTCAATCTCTTTGATCAAGCAAATTATTTGGTTTTCTTTCTACGTAGATGAACGTGTTCTTTAGTTTTCCTTTTCTTGATTCCTAATTTGAGCCCTCATCATCCATTCCCACTGCTGCAGTATTTGACGTCAATGCTAAAGGCCAGTTCCCTTATTAGTCAGAAGTAAAATGAAAACATTGCCTGTTGCTATTTGTTTTACATTTAAAGTGTGAGTGTGTTTTGCCTAGAGATTCATAAATAAGTGGATTGCCTCCAAAATTTGGGATGGCAGAGTTCATTGACACCCAATGAAATTAGTTTTTTGGTTTGCTGCTGTCTTATATTTAGTTTCAGTTTGTTCTGTGTTTACTTACAAAATATTTTTAATAGAAAATATCTAAACCAAGAATAATGGTACTCTTTGTCACTTCGGTGATCATGCACTGAAGAAGAGCTAGGTTTGCCCCCCTCCC
>JAIPMN010017669.1:0-10692 GCA_020650975.1 Apostichopus californicus
GATTCTTATTCGCACGGACGTGTATGTGGGTATAAGTAGGCATGTAGTGATTAGAAAAGCACTGCCAATAAACATTTATATTCGCACGAACCTGTTCGTACTGAGTAGGCGGGAAGGTAAACCATGGCCCCAACCACAGTGTTGGGTGTGCACGGTCGATTTGCCCCCCCCCTCGCCCCCCCCTCGCCCCCCCCTCAAGATTTCGGTCGATGAAAATTTGCTGATTCACAAAAAATGGTTATCTTTTTAAAAATCAATAGCCAAATCTGTTAAATATGAGAGAAATCAGAGATGTGATAAATTCTGGGAAAATTCGGAGAAATAATTAAGATTTTGTTGGAATATTTCAGAAAAGATTTGCAGATATCCTTTGAACATAACCCTGGAAATCCCCATAGTTATCAAATTCCTGTTCCATTGTCATGCACTGCTGTGTTATTGTCCATTGATGTCCTGTTCATCCCTCCCGGCCAGCACATATCAGGACAGTTCATTGGTTACATCAACCACGAGCGCTGATTGGTCAAGTTACATGTGTGCGAATAGTCAATGTTATTCGCACGATTACGTTCGTGCGAATAGCCACAACGTTTTAGAATACCCAGTTTCTGTAATATTTTTGCAGTAATTTTGTCAATATGTTTTTCCCATTTAAGAAACTGGTTGAACCACATTCCAAGGTATTTGAATACATACACATTTTCAAGAATATCATTATCAAGCTTTACATTGATGGGATTAACATTTTTTATAATTTGAGAAGATCCAATGTCATAACCTTGGTTTTAGAAGCATTAAGTGTCAGCTTATTAGTGTTCATCCAATCAGAATCAGCTTCCAGGTCCAAATTTATGACCCTTTCAATATCTTATTTGTTTTTTGAACTATACATGATGGCAGTATCATTAGCATAAAGAAAACCTTACAATTCGAAACTACAGTAGGAAGGTCATTAATAAAAATGATAGATAAAAGTGGACCTAATATGGATCCCTGGGGTACACCAATTGTAACAGGTCTTGCATCGGATTTAACCCCATCAATCAAATTGATAAATAATTAGAGAACCAGGCCAGCTCATGTTCCCGTATCCCATAATAAGATAATTTATGCAGAAGAATCTCATGGTTAACTGTATCAAAGGCCTTTTTTAGCTGGGTACAAAAACACAGCACCAGTGACCCGTGTCCATATTATGAAGAATGTTGTCAGTAATGCCAATAATAGCAGCAAGGGTAGAATGTTGTTGTCTGAATCCAGATTGTGCCGAACTTAGAAGCCCATTGTTTTGAAGATGACCATAAACTTGGGCATGAATAGCTTTCTCAAGAATCCTAGTTAATATAATTAATAGTTAAAATATTTAGTTAATGCTATTATATTATTAATCATATTATTTTTTAATATTATGGGTAGGCCTAGGCGGTTAACGCTAATGTTGCCTGTGGAATTGTATGCCTACTTTTGTAGGCATGCACCCTAGCTACCGCAAGTACGTACTAGTTCACAAGTTCACTAGATTTGTAGGCAAACACCCCTTCCGCATGTAAGTACTAGCATGGACACTTCGAATTTCGGACACCTAAGCCTTAAAACACCCCAAAACTATATCTTCTGGTATAAATCACCTGAAAATATACTTGATATGGTGGGAGAAGTGTGTTATATAACGATACACGGCCAAACTTTCTTTCCTGCAAACTGTTTTCCCGTTGTATTCCAAGAAGATTCTTCGTGATTGTGGAACTGGTATTTCTTTGCTAGAGTATTGCGAATTTCGGACACACAGTCCCACAGTGTGGCGCTGGTGATAAAATTGGTGGCGCAGTTGCTCTTTCAGTAATTATAACAGACTTCATAGATCTCCGTCATTTTATTGACAAATATGTAAGTATTTACTTGCACACGGGTCATTTTGGAGAGAAAATAGCTGTAAGCTTCGTACTTTTTGGTGAAATTTGGCTCTTCCTGTAGGTTGTCATGGTGAAATCGTGCATTTCTTAGGGGTGTCCGAAATTCGCAGTGTTCCGAAATTCGCAATACTGGCTATACTACTAGTGCTAGTTCACTAGTTTTGTAGGAAAACACCCCTACCGCCAGTAGTTACTACTAGTTCTAGCTCATAAGTTCGCAATAAGTATAGGCCTAACGTTAGGCCTAGTCCTACCTTCCTCAAAATGTATCGTTATTTAAACTATGGCCAAGCCTATATATTATAGTCAATAACTAGGCGTAGTACTACGGGCCTAGTCATATATAGCAATGTGTAGTATATTGATAGTAATACTATTATTATCTGTAGGCTGACCGAAGTCACGTACAACCGTCTCTCCGTATGATATCTTTTTATGAGAAGTTCTAAACAATACTCCAAAATAAATGCCTACCGGTTTCAACTAAATCTCTTTTCAACTAAACACCACAACTTCCCTTGTTTCATTTCGAACAAAAAATCGGCATTTTTAGCAACCTTATTTCCCGTCTCGTCTCATCGCGGCTATGTACCATACTTTCCTATAATAATTATTGGTACTACTTTGGACCAATTAGGAGTGTCGGTTTCAATGACGTATTACATTTGCACGGTAAGGAGATAAACATGGAAGGGAATTGGCCGACACTTTAACTTCAAATTCAGCGGACATTTTGTTTCTGAAATTTCGGCTTCCTCGAAATTAGGAGACTTTTTATCTCGGAACGTCGACTGTTCATCTTGAAATATTCAATTTAATTTAATTTCAGCTATTTGTTGATATTTTACATTTTTTTTTGCCAAATTTTCTAATATTAAAGTGTAGAACTTTAGGCTTTTTGAATTTTATGTCAAATTTCGGTTTCTTATCAGTAAATATCGCTTTTTCATTAGGCCTTTCATTGAAATTGTGACTTTTTAGGACAAAATTCCACCTAAAACGTAGAAGTGTTGACCAAAGGTGTTTAAATGATTTCTTATTATTATTATAAAATTGGACTGGTTACTATCTAAAGCGGAGAAAATTATCGTTTGCCGCTAATAGAAATGATCCAGCTGTTTGACATGGCACTGCCGTGGAGTGCACGTATCCCAAAATATACCCAGAAGTCACTCAACCACAAGAAAAGATGCGCAGAACGTACAAGGGATACTTGGTACGTCTAGCTTCCAACAGCTTAAGTATATATGGTTGACTGACTTCGATGAAAGACAAGACTAGAAAACATCCATATTAATGAGGTAAGGCACGCGACAGACGCGCTGGGCGGGAAATTCAATTCATTCAGACTTTAGGAAGAGAAGCAGTGTAACAGTGTAACAGTGTAGCAGTGTATACAGACTTTGTATACAGACTAAACAGACAGACAGACTTTGTATACAGAATGCGGGCTGCTTTGCAGTGAAGGTGAGTAGTCTAGTAGAGGAATCTAAATAGAATATCTTAATTAAGTTACTTTTCCTTGTTTTGGCTGAGGAATGCAAAACATCTTAAAGAGATTGCTAATAATGTGCGTAACTGTAAAATAATTATAACACCAAATACATGTAAACAGAAGGCAATAATGTCAGACATTCTAAGTGCAACGTTTTTGGCCTTTACTTAACGGTAATGCTAAGTGTAATCTGTATAAGCCTAGAGCAAGTAAATAGCTTACATCCAGGGATGTGTAGTCACATATTCCTGGTATACTGTTTGTAAAGATGGGGAGAAATATATCAGTAGAGCATACACATCCATGGTGTTCAATATTTGAGATTCCAACATTTGTTCAAAACCAAATTTATACAAAATTTACACGGGTCCAAAAATCGGGAACCGGGTACCGTTACCCGTCGGGTATCCGGGTACCCGGAAAAAATGTTTACCCTCGTGTATCACGATTTTCAAGAAATTACATATTGGATGCTATAATAAATGAATTATATTCTCTACTGACAATGTATTCATGTTAAAATACGTAGGTGTAAGATAAGGTATAAAACCTTCCTCAATAATTTCTAGTTGCTTTTGTTTCTTTCATTAACTTGTTAATAACTTCATATAATTAACATTAGTACTAACATCGCACTGCCGCCGCTGCTATGCTTGCTCTCCACGTCTATTGGATCAGACCATATACATATCCAATTTAGCTCTTAAACAGTTTTTACTACTACTATCTATTATGCAGGCCAATGGTTCGCATTAGCCGCGCGATTCGCGCAATTTGATCGCATTTGGAATAAACGATTAGTAAAAAGCCACTTGCGATTATTATTTTTTAGTTATCCCGTCTATAATCCATAAACATCTCGTAAAATTCCTTGTCAGCCTTTCCTTCTATGAAATAAACGAATGAATAAATAATAATTTCTTCCACATGGTAGCGGCCTAATACACACTAAGTCAATGAGAAATCTAGCTAAGCCTAACCATCTGTTTATTCGCTGAAATTGTGACGCAGTTATAAGATATCCATGGAATACTTTCATTATTACTGTTACGTTCGACCACATGGTTGCCTAACACCATACTAAGTCAATGGGGAATCTAGCATAGCCATCTGTTTATTAGCTGAACTTGTGACGCAGTTATAAGATATCCATGGAATACTTTCGTTATTGCTGATTTGTTTTTTAAATCACACTTTGCGTAGGATTCGGGTAATACATAAGGAACCGGGTAGTATCGCGTTGGGCGGGTACCTTCGTTATTGCTGTTATCTTCGACCACATGGTAGCCTAACACCACACTAAGTCAATGGGAAATCTGCCTAACCGTCGGTTTGCCAATTTTTTTTTTAAGTCACACTTTGCGTAGGATTCGGGTAATAAATTAGGAACCGGGTAGTATCGCGTCGGGCGGGTACCCGGATAACGCGTGCAAACATTAACAAAAACCATCATTTATACAAACATAACAAATGTAATAATTAAAGGACAATAGAAGAACAATGAAATCACAAGTGGCTCTATGATGTCATATATATGTGAACTTGATTAGTTATCCAGCCTTGTGTGTAAAGAAGCATTAAATATATATCATATCTCCCAAATGAAATAAGATTTTTGCTTAGATGTTTGGAGAAGTTATGCTTTGCATATATCACATGAACCAATAATGATTTTAGAATTATTGTCTTCTTTTAAAAGAGTAGTACAAACTCTAGCTAAAGTGCTCTACTACTAATTGATTTTCTTAGATACCATTCATATTAAAGACGAGAAACATGTTATATTTTACCATACTTGTTTATGCGTTTAAGTAGGCTATACGTCTATATATGTTATGACATGACCTGTCGATTAATCCAGTTGTAGTAACCTATATGAACACATAAAGGTGCCGTCAAAATGTTAAGATCCTTTTCTGGATAATTGCTGCAAAATGTTGAACTGATAGCATCCTGATGGAATCTGATGGATTCTGATGGATCAAACATTTTGTTGAATATGTTGAATTGGCATCAATTTTTGCTGCAAATTGTGGAAATGATGAGTTTCTGATGTGAGCATAAGTTATCTTTTTGTTTCCAAATGTTGCAATGGGTGACAAATGATAAATAGTCATTTTGCAGGAAAAGTTGAATTCCTCACTTATTACATTTAAGAAATTTCTCATTTTGTTGCAAAATGTCAATATATTTACATGAAGATGAAACTTTTGACGGTACGTTCTAAAACGTTTCTTATTTTATGGGACTTTCTTTCTTGGATACGTCTGCTGGGGCCAGGAAACCTACAAGGATTAACCTAAATTGAGCAAGCAGCATTATTACGAATATTGCAATTTAAATTTAGGACATACTCGAAACAAAATTTCTATCGGTTTGCTTTTAGAACGACGACAATGCGGACGAGGACCAAGACGACAGATCGACGGAAGAACGAAAGGAACCAGGTTATGAACTAAACAGAAGAAGAACAACGAACGGTGTAGTAGTGGTATCATTTTAAAAAAGAAAGGTTTGATTGCTCGTTTCTAGTCTCTACATTGTATGTGTTACAGGTTTTCCATCATCCAACAGCCACCAGCCTTTTGCCACGAGCAAAAGAGTAATCATGTATGTGTGTTTGTATTGCAATGATTTTACTATATATTTTTATGCCGATTTGAAGAATGTTTTAAATAAAATAAAATATTACATCATTTGTTAAAGAAATGCCTGATAGTTTATATTTTATAGATGTTCCTGACGTCCCCGTCCACCAACTACCAAACACCACCATCAGCCACCAGCCCTACCCCAGCCTTTTGCCACGAGCAAAAGAGTAAAGTATGTGTGTTTGTATTGCAATGATTTTACTATATATTTTTATGCCGATTTGAAGAGTGTTTTAAATAAAATAAAATATTGCATCATTTGTTAAAGATATGCCTGATTGTTCTTCTCTAGTTTATATTTTATAGATGTTCCTGACGTCCCCATCCACCAACTAACAAACACCGCCACCTTCCACCAGCCATCAGCTACCCCCCCCCCAGCCTTTTGCCACGAGCAAAAGGGTAAAGTGTGTGTGTATGTGTATTGCAATGCTTTTACTATATATTTTTATGCCGTTTTATATAAAATAAAATAAAATATTGCATCATTTGTTAAAGATATGCCTGATTGTTCTTCTCTAGTTCATATTTTATAGATGTTCCTGACGTCCCCATCCACCAACTAACAAACACCGCCACCTTCCACAAGCCATCAGCTACCTCCCCCAGCCTTTTGCCACGAGCAAAAGGGTAAAGTGTGTGTATGTATTGAAATGCTTTTACTATATATTTTTATGCCGTTTTTAAGAGTGTTTTATATAAAATAAAATATTGCATCATTTGTTAAAGATATGCCTGATTGTTCTTCTCTAGTTTATATTTTATAGATGTTCCTGACGTCCCCATCCACCAACTAACAAACACCACCACCTTCCACCAGCCACAAGCTAGCTCCCCCGGCCCCTTGCCATGAGCAAAAGGGTAAAGTGTGTGTGTGTGTATTGCAATGATTTTACTATATATTTTTATGCCGATTTGAAGAGTGTTTTAAATAAAATAAAATATTGCATCATTTGTTAAAGAAATGCCTGATTGTTCTTCTCTAGTTTATATTTCATAGATGTTCCTGACGTCCCCAGCTACCAACTAACAAATACCACCACCAGCCACCTTCCACCAGTCCTTTGCCACGAGCAAAAGAGTAATACGTATGTGTTTGTATTGCAATGATTTTACTATATATTTTTATGCCGATTTGAAGAGTGTTTTAAATAAAATCAGCTACCTCCCCCAGCCTTTTGCCACGAGCAAAAGGGTAAAGTGTGTGTATGTGTATTGAAATGCTTTTACTATATATTTTTATGCCGCTTTTAAGAGTGTTTTATATAAAATAAAATATTGCATCATTTGTTAAAGATATGCCTGATTGTTCTTCTCTAGTTCATATTTTATAGATGTTCCTGACGTCCCAATCCACCAACTAACAAACACCGCCACCTTCCACAAGCCATCAGCTACCTCCCCCAGCCTTTTGCCACGAGCAAAAGGGTAAAGTGTGTGTATGTGTATTGAAATGCTTTTACTATATATTTTTATGCCGTTTTTAAGAGTGTTTTATATAAAATAAAATATTGCATCATTTGTTAAAGATATGCCTGATTGTTCTTCTCTAGTTTATATTTTATAGATGTTCCTGACGTCCCCATCCACCAACTAACAAACACCGCCACCTTCCACCAGCCATCAGCTACCTCCCCCAGCCTTTTGCCACGAGCAAAAGGGAAAAGTGTGTGTGTATGTGTATTGCAATGCTTTTACTATATATATTTATGCCGTTTTTAAGAGTGTTTTAAATAAAATAAAACGTTGCATCATTTTTTTGTTAAAGGAATGCCTGATTGTTATTCTCTAGTTTATATTTTATAGATGTTCCTGACCCATCCACCAACTAACAAATACCACCACCAGCCACATTCCACCAGCCTTTTGCCACGAGCAAAAGAGTAATAACGTTTGTTTGTGTGTATTGCAATGATTTTACTATATATTTTTATGCCGATGTGAAGAGTGTTTTAAATAAATTAAAATAGTGCATCATTTGTTAAAAAAATGCCTGATTGTTATTCTCTAGTTTATACTTTATAGATGTTCCTG
Organism: Apostichopus californicus; assembly: GCA_020650975.1. NCBI lineage: Eukaryota > Metazoa > Echinodermata > Holothuroidea > Aspidochirotida > Stichopodidae > Apostichopus > Apostichopus californicus. The sequence goes on from JAIPMN010017669.1 coordinate 8,094, forward strand.
ACGTCCTCAGCCACCAACTAACAAATACCACAACCATCCACCTTCCACCAGCCTTTTGCCACGAGCAAAAGAGTAAAAACGTATGTGTTTGTATTGCAATTATTATACTATATATTTTTATTCCGATTTGAAGAGTGTTTTAAATTAAATAAAATATTGCATTATTTGTTAAAGGAATGCCTGATTGTTCTTCTCTAGTTTATACTTTATAGATGTTCCTGACGTCCCCAGCCACCAACTAACAAATACCACAACCATCCACCTTCCACCAGCCTTTTGCCACGAGCAAAAGTGTAAAGTATGTGTGTGGGTATTGCAATGGTTTTACTATATATTTTTATGCGATTTAAAGAGTGTTTTAAATAAAATAAAATATGACATACTTTGTTAAAGGAATGCCTAATTTTTCTTTTCTAGTGTATATTTTATAGATGTTCCAGACGTCCCCAGCCACCAACTAACAAATACCACCAGCTACCAGTTACCTTCCCCAGCCTTTTGCCACGAGCAAAAGAGTACAGTATGTGTGTTTGTATTGCGTCCCCAGCCAACAACTACCAAATGCCACCATCAACAGGCTCCATCTTCCCCGACCACCAGCTTCCAGCCTCCAATATGGCGCCATCGACCGACTTCTAGTCACCAGCCACTAGCCTTTTGCCATGAGCTAAATAATTATAAGTTATGTGTGTTTGTATTGCAATTGATTTTACTATAGATTATTGTGCGAATTTTTATGCGTGTTTACAATAACATATAAATGCATCATTTTAAATAGAAATAATTGATTGTTCTCATCTAGTTCCAAGTAAGAAGTTATTTCTCCATCCACCAACCACGAATTACCTCCACCAGCCACCAATCACCATTCAACGCCAGATGAACCGAACGCTTGTTGTCTCCGCCAGATGAACTGAACGCTTGTTGTCTCCGCCCGATGAACTGAATGCTTGTTGTCTCCGCCAGATGAACTGAACGCTTGTTGTCTCCGCCAGATGAAGTGATTGCTTGCAGCCTCCACTAGATGAAGTGACCGATTGCAGCCTCCGCCAGTTGAAGTGACCGCTTGCAGCCTGCCATCTCCCTTCCTATCACACAGTCTCCATAGTAAAAAGTAATTAAACCAGCGGGTGTACAAGGACAAAATTGATTCCAGGAGCCATTTCTGGGAACGTGCAATTGGTGGATCATCAAGGTCAGTACCAGATAAATTTGTTCCTAAATGACGCATTGATTAATAGTCCTAAACTACTTTAAAAAATACTTGAACATAGCTGTACGAGGGGAACCCATATCCAAAGATTGCTTAAATATTTTGAGTAATATTTCTCTCGTTTCTCTGCAGCCTGAAGATGAACTGGAAGAAAATAACTGCAACCACCTCTAAGATATTTGATCGACCTTCCATCGTTAATCCACCACAGACTGTGAATTCGTAATTTCTCAATGAGGATGTGTAGGGTGAGGATGTGTAGACTATACAACAAGGAGTAACTACTACATCGATGAGAACGCAAAGCTGGAATATCCATTTCTCTTGTCGGTTTATCAGAAGGACATCACATTATTTAGTACTACACGTCTTAAATTGCTAATGTAAAATCATGGTATATGTAATACCATATACATACCTTATTTACCTTATATACGTTATATACTTTATTTACTTTATTTACTTTATTTGCAATATATATATATGTATGTAGATAAATAGATAGATTTGTAGATAGATAGATACATAGATTTGTAGATAGATTTGTAGATAGAATAGTATGTAGATAGATAGATCAATCGATAGATAGATAGATCGATAGATTTGTGTATAGATAGATAGATTTGTGTATAGATAGATGAATTTGTGTATCGATAGATTTGTGTATCGATAGATAGATATATTTGTGTATAGATAGATAGATAGATAGATAGATAGATAGATAGATTTGTGTATAGATAGATAGATTTGTGTATAGATAGATAGATTTGTGTATAGATAGATAGATTTGTGTATAGATAGATAGATTTGTGTATAGATAGATATATTTGTGTATAGATAAATAGATTTGTGTATAGATAAATAGATTTGTGTATAGATAGATAGATAGATAAATAGATAGATAGATTTGTGTATAGATAGATAGATAGATAAATAGATAGATAGATTTCTGTATAGATACATAGATTTCTGTATAGATAGATAGATTTCAGTATAGATAGATAGATAGATTTCTGTATAGATAGATAGATTTCTGTATAGATAGATAGATTTCTGTATAGATAGATAGATAGATTTCTGTATAGATAGATAGATAGATTTCTGTATAGATAGATAGATAGATTTCTGTATAGATAGATAGATAGATTTGTGTGTGTATAGATAGATAGATTTGTGTGTGTATAGATAGATAGATTTGTGTGTGTATAGATAGATAGATTTGTGTGTGTATAGATAGATAGATTTTTGTGTGTATAGATAGATAGATTTTTGTGTGTATAGATAGATAGATTTGTGTGTGTATAGATAGATAGATTTGTGTGTGTATAGATAGATAGATTTGTGTGTGTATAGATAGATAGATTTGTGTGTGTATAGATAGATAGA
>JAIPMN010017671.1:1468-17491 GCA_020650975.1 Apostichopus californicus
AGGGGAATGGTGATACACACCTGACGATGATCACACAGTCACAGTCTCGAAGCAAGGGGACTGGGGTTGAGAGCGGATCATACGTTAGGTAGTTTGGTTTTCGTGCCCAGGTTCTTTCCTGGGTGAGTTTTCTTAAAAAGTATCCCCGTACTGTAACTTGATAACTCACTTCAATAATTAAATAATGAATAAGGCAGTATTTAGTCGTGATATGTTATAATACAAAGAATACAGACAACTTTGAGTCCAATAATGTTTCTGTAGCTATTCCAGTTTTTTCCAAGATATGTATCGTTAAATATACTTAATTTCTGGAATATTCGTTTAGGCTAACTTGATGGTGACGTCGGCTCCTCACTGTGGTTCTTATAGTTAATGTTAATCCGTTGTTTTTGGGGTCAACCAGAATATGTTCGTTAATATTCATATAAGCAACAGAGTACACTTGGATGGCATTCAACATCATTTGTCCTTAACAAATTTGTTATAAATTATTGAGTTTTGTAGTGCAACCGAGGAACTAGTCTGATGGGCTGTGTAGTAAACTAAAAGGTCCAGTCACTTTAACTAGTGAACCTCAACTGTTTAAAGGGTCATTCCAAAGAACAAACAAAAAATAAGTAAATGTGCTATACAACCCTAGCTAGACCGCGAGCAGTGATTTTTAACGGTCCACGGCATATCAAAGTTAATTTTGTTCCTGAAGTTATCAAAACACAATATGGGGTATATTTTTTGTGAATCTCAAACAAAGTTCTTAAGGATCACTCAGTTTCCTATACTACCTACTATCCGGTATGATAATTTGCCACAACACTGTTGCTTATAACGGGACCATATTGACACTGGTACACTTTGGTTTTCTTGAAAAAGTGATATAGATTGAATTTTATGTATATTAAAATTTTATCTCATGGTCTTACTTGCTTGTATGTCTCTGGCATTGCAACGAATATAATGCTTGTTTTGGTGTAGGTTGTGTAAATCTTTGCCAACACATTTATGTCATTCAATGAGTTTAATTAAGTTCCTGCAAACCCTTGTGAACTGCATGACTATTTGAATGTGTTGCTTGGCCTACCATAAATAACCCATTACAATAAAATCCATTCCACCTTCAGAGTGACAAGAAAAAAACTGCTTTTAAGGTATTCGATGGCGCTAGTTTGAAACAGGGCGTTTTTTAATATAAAATAATTATATGGCTCTTAAAGGCATCCGTAGATTCACTTTCAGGAGAATAGCGCCTCATCAGGCCACGTATTCAGTGGACGGTGGCTACAAGCATGTCGGTCGCAGAGATGTCACCACCTCTGGCCAAAGGCAAGGATTCACGCACGCCACCTAGTACGCTTCTGGTCGATTTGACCGACCCTCTGCGTATCCTCCCGGGTTCTTTTGCGACAACAAGGGCAGCAAGCAGTAAGAATGCCGTTTCCTTTCAAGACGTAAATCTACAATAGGCTTATGCCCCGATACTATCGATGACTTCGAAGCAAGCAGTAAAGATAAACGGATTCCGTGAAATCTTCTTATTCACAAAAGGTTGCTTAAGATTATGCTCGCAAGAGAGGTCTTGTTGTAAGTTGTCTCCCTTTACAACTACAGTATATTCAATGCAGACGATCATGAACTGGGATTAAGTCAGAAATTTCAACAAACAATACCTATTCACATTTCAAGACCTTTTTGAATGAGGAAGGGACAACACTTATTAAGCCAAACACGTTAACTATATGTGACTAATCTGTTTTAGGAATCTGAATTGCTGGAAATAGCACAGTAACTCGAAACCCGATACAGAAATTATAGGGTTTTGAGTTTATGGAAGTAGATTTGGGAAACACGGGATCGGGAATTCGTCAACTACAAGACTTTGTTTAGTCCGCAGTGACTTGTTGTGTTTATTGATCCTCTGAAACTGCGGTATTTGCGTGTATACCCCCACCCACCCCCCCCCCTCCCATGACTGTGTTTCACACATATACAGAAGTGTGTATTTAGTTTAATTAAAAATATTAGAATCACCTTTATAAATATCAAATTTTGATCTATTAGCAGCCAACGTTGTTTACCATTGTTGCATTTTGAAAGACTGAATGGTAATGAGGAAGGGACGGTGACGAGGACGGGCTTTGGATGTTTCTATAGCTTTAAACCTTTCATGCTTAAACCTGATTTTTGTCATGTCACGCCTATTTCAATGACACAACATCTTTTGTTAAACAGAGTAATACAGAATTCTGGATGAAAGACAAATCATTTTTTGTTCTATGTCAATTATTTCAAACCCACACTCTATGAGAGGTGACGCAAACACCTCTTTTCAAATCAATAGGAGGAGGAAACTCAATTTTTATTCCGTTCGTTTATTTCTTTGTGATAGAGATCTAAGATACAATTTTCATGGTTCAGTAACCTATCGGCAAATGAAATGAGAAGGAGGGGCGGCGGTGAAGGGAGAGCAGCTACGACTTTGAAAGGGGTGTTATTACCTCCTATAACTTACGCTTTATAGAGATTTTAGCTGCTGATAGAGTCGACCATGTCAGAGTGTTGACAAAATGTATTGCACATATTAAGCATGAAGGGTATAAACGTAGCTAGGTAAATTGGGTAACCGTACGTAACCATGGTATCGTCCTGTATTAGGAACTGGTATTACCATTGGGTGACTCGCAAATGCGTCACGCTCACTTCATACAGTTTGGAGCAAATATATCTTGTCATCAAGAAAATAACGTGAGAGCAAGAGAGTAAAAAAAGACCGGTAGCAAAGTGAGGACTGATGCAGAAGCACGAACAAGGGCAACGCAGCAANNNCCCCCCCCCCCAAAAGGAAGAAAGAATAAGAAAAGGAGAAAGAAAAGCGAATCCCTTAGGGATTTTCACCCCCACCATGTTTTTCTTAGGGATTTTCACCCCCACCATGTTTTTCTTAGGGATTTTCACTCCACCATGTTTTTCGGTTAGCTAGGACCCTCATCTATCACAATCTGCTTGATTGTCATTAAATTAATGGTTGGTGTGGCCACCAGCGCTGTTGCCATGGCAACACATTCATTAAACCTTGGAATTTGAGAATATGTCATATCTTTGTAATTAAATAACCTAAAAGCACAAGGTTAGTGTCTAAGTATATATACTTGAAGCTGCCCTGGTGAAACCTATCACAATCAGGAAAGTCAAAGTCATCCCAAATTAAGGCTGTTGCCATGGTAATAGCCATGATGAAATTTGGACTTTGAGAAAAATATCATATAATATACATATACCAAAAATTACAAACTATTTGTCTTTTTTATATTGATTTGGCGCTGCCCGGTTGATTGCAGTCAAGATCTGGATCATTTAAGGTCATATTTATATCTTACTAGGGTTGTTGCTATGATAACACCCTGATGAAAAATTCAAATCATAGAACAAAATGTAACTTTAATAATGGCTTACTGTATATTTGAGCAAAGACATGACATTTTCTTCTCAAATTCGAATTACAATTCTGTCAGCATAGTGTTGCCATGACAATGGTACTGATTGGGAATGAGCTTCATCTGCAATGATAATGATCTTGATCTAATCTACCTGGCAGCCCTAAATCTATATACAATGACACTTAGATTGTGTTTCTATGTTGTTTAGTTACATAAATATGACATTTTGTTGTCAAAGTCCATTTCAAACTCAAATTTAGTCAGCCTAGTGTTGCAATGGCAACGGTCTTGATTGAGCTCGATCGTGACCTTAAATGGGCCTGATCTTGAGCTCAATCAACCAGAAAGTCTGAAATATATATGTCAAAGACACATTGATGGTGCTTTCATGTTGTTTAGTTACAATTAGATGTATTATCTTATATTCCCCCACATTGTTTTGAAGCGTTGTCCGCACGGTCCTGATTGGGCATAATGAAAACCTTAACTGATTCAGATCTTGATTGCAATCAACCAGGCACTATACATTTGATGTAACTTAACACTTAGATTGTGTTTTTATGTTGTATACTCCCAAAGATATGATTTTTCCCCATTTTATAGTGCTGCCATGGCAACAGCCCTGGTGGCCACACCCACCACTAATTTAATGGCAAACAAGTAGATTGTTAACAGCTGAGGGTCCTAGCTAACCGAAAAACAATGTGGGTGAGAATCCCAGAAGGGAGGGGGTGGGGGTCCATTTTTCTATTTTTTTCCCGCAACTTTAACTTTTCTCAACTTACTTTAACGTTTTACCTATTGTAAGTTGTTCAAGTTGAAAAGTTGCATGTCGAAAATTTCAAATTTTCTTCTTGAATGTCGTATAGCTTTCAAGTCGTTAGTGCTTGCTATGCTTGCACTCCTAATTTGAAATTAGGCTGCTTTCAGTATTTTAGTCGTCCCAATCTTTCAATAGTTGACATAGTCTTTCTATATCCTTAACAATTACGATGGTTCTGAAAGATTCTAATTATATAGGAATATTTTAAGGTGAAAACGTAAATTTAATATGAGGGTAGACTTTTACCATGACATAAAAGTCTTATGTTATTCTATTGAGTTGTTACACTATAGACCTAAGTAGTTAGTTTAACTGACTAATAGGACACTTGTTTAACGGTTTTCGGCATATCAAAATTGACTATAACCTTTAACAGGGAGTTGTTAAGGGCCCTTATATAAGTACCAATTATTCATCAAGTGCATGGACATATAGCGTGGGTCTGGAGGTGATTGAGGGAATGAAAGGGGGAGGAGGGGGGCGGTAGTCCCACACCCAACTCCTCGAAGCGGAAGACGAAAACTTACTATAGACAATATAAATAACAAGTAACGAAGTAACAAGTAACAAATAACGGTAATTAATTCATAACATGACATTCATTTCCGAAGAAATATTGCATCTGCCATCTATACCCGTTGATAATGATTGTCTCCTGTGCTTTTCCACCTAATTAATAATTTCTGATGTTAGGGTTTATTTTGTTATTCTGCATTCCATTTCCTTGATATATTCAATGTTAGCTAGTGACATTTTGTTAAAACGTGATATTTGTCACTATTTTGGTACTGTATAGTTCAGTGACGTCAATACTTGTGAGGTCTTTTTTCCAAGCTATTTACTTTCTTTAGATGGTAATTGAGTTATCCTTGGTCAAGCTATAAACAAAATCACACAACCCTTGTTGACACTGTTGAATTGGACGAGGGTTCAGTTTATTTTTATACTCACCGAGTGGACAGCACATGAACGGAGCACATTGTTACCTTTCAAATTGAAAGCAATTGTCCTCGAAAATATCGGCATTTTCAGATTCGATAATTTTAACAAAATGGTCTCCATGTGGTTGATCTCTGAGGAAAATGAAACTCTCAGAGAAAAAGAGTATTTAGTGGGAAACATGAACGGGTTTAAACGTGACATATTTTATCCTCAGCCATGACCACTCCCAAGCCCGTAGCCAGTAAGTGTAAGTTGGATTGGAGCAATCATGTGAACAATTTAATTATTAGGCTAATAATTAAAAATTTAATTGATTGTTATTTTACTTTTTCCTCCCGTTCCTCCGTCCCTCCCTTTTCCCTCCGTCCCTTTTCCCTCCGTCCCTCCCTTACAACACCAGTAGGAGAAGTGGGATAACTTCTTCAAATGCCGTAGGTTTCAATCTTTTTTTCGTGAAAAAAAAAATGGTATGACGTAGGGTGCAGGGAGTATGGAAGTTATTGGAGTTTGTACGTTTGCATTGGTCTCTTCCGCAATCTGACTATAGTGGTGAGAAAACGCGTCATTCCCCGTCCCACCACCCCACTACCCCCTATCCCGGAAGAAGAATAAGAAAACACAAGATTTCTTCCTTCTTCTTTTTGTCGTCCAACATTATTTATTTTGAAAATGGAAATTGTTTCCGTCCATGACATTTCCAATCAGTCTTTCTACATCAGTTACCATAAAATTCAAAAATACATCATTATTCCTTGCTATATACGTCCAATTTACAGAATCTACCAAAACAAAAGCACACACAAACACACACACACAAGAATATTTGATCAATCGTATAAATTGATATAATTTTGGTAAGTATGAAAGTATTTTGTGACAAGAAAAATATCTCCTTTTTTTCAGTTTGTACCCATAAAACTGGTCATTTTTACATATTCAAAACTTCGTACACAATCAACTTTATCGACAAAGTTCATGGTAATTAATAGCGTCGGCCAGCACAAATCTTTATCATTATGAAACTATGTTAATTAATGAAGGAAGCATTTAACACACCCACGGTACACCTTCTTCGTTTACGGCGCATGTCAGTTTTATTCAGCGATTCCTACATGACAGTTCAAAGTATTCTTAAAATCAGTTTTATTCACAGTCACCTAACTTATTGCTTTCTTCAACAATGGAAAGGATGGCCCTGAGGAAAATCTAGATTTGACAGAAGAAATGAGGATCATTTGCATCCAATTAACCTTTGTACCGATTTAGAGACCCTATAGTAGGGTCTCTATACCGATTACGAAATATAAACATTGGAAGTTAGGGTTTAAAGTTTGAAGGTTTCACAATCTTGTTTCAGGCCAAGGCGGCTTCACGCGACTTAATATAACTTACTTTCTGGTCATTGGTAATTTGTCACACCCACACACCAAAGTGTGCGCAATTCAATCAATCTCTCCTGGGGCACCACAGTGCATCACAACCACGTGTCCCCTGGGTGACTTCCCATAGGGTGCAGCCACAAACCGACGCACGCAACTATATTTACAAGTTACCTCGCAAGTCCCCATTTATACACCTGGGTGAAGAGAGGCAATGGAGATAAAGCGCCTTGCCCAAGGACACAACGTTATGATCTGGCCAGGACTCGCAACGCTCTCTTGACATGGTTTGCAGTAGAAATGAACTTGAAGCAAACAGGTGTGATGTTTTCTAATATGTTTTCTTCCAAACTTATAAAACAAGAAAATAAAACAAATTCTGCTTGAAAATTGATATGCAGCTCCATTTGAATACACTTACGTTATTGCTTCACTGTTAACAACGTTATTGCAACATTGTTAACAACGTTATTGATACATTAACAACGTTATTGCAACATTGTTAACAACGTTATTGCTACATTGTTAACAATGTTAACAATGTTATTGATACATTGTTAACAACGTTATTGGTACATTGTTAACAATGTTATTGCTACAATGTTAACAACGTTATTGCTACAATGTTAACAACGTTATTGATACATTGTTAACAACGTTATTGGTACATTGTTAACAACGTTATTGATACATTGTTAACAACCATATCAAATCCCAAGGTCTAAATAATAACGTAAAGCAAAGCAAAGCAAACACAAAGTAAAGCAAAAACATTTTTGGCTGTCAGTGTGTCAACTATGACCTGTTTGCTTCAAGTTCAACTTAAAATACAAACTAAGACTAATTTCATTGATCAAATATCTCTCGGGGACGCCATGTAGGAATTGGATTTCAAATTTTTCACCGGAATGCTTTTAGAAAGTATTCCTTTCTTCATCAGTCAAAATTAGAACTTTCCTCTGGATAGATTAATTTTGTTCCATGCTTCATTGAGTCACACACACACACAAACACACACACAGGTCGTCACTTTCCAAGGTACATCTAAACGCATAGGTTATTTCCAACTGACGTTTCTTACCCAACCTGGTGATAGCTGATGGGCTTGTTAGCTAGATGAGTTTCAACCCGCAGTATAGTACATTTATTCTCTTGGCTATTAAATATTAAGATCATGTGTTATTGCGCTATTAAATGCAATACTCCAAGTTACTTATGAGATATATGGCATAAACAAACTAAAAATAGGCCATCTAGAACACATTATCTTAACCTAAGTTAATATTCCAGTGTCACGATTGAAAAACGATCGGTGATCACAGATTTCATCATGCTGCCCTCCATTTGTGGCACGCACTTTTCCGGAAGGTCTCTGGACTCACTTGATCAGTTTAAGTATCGTCTTAAAACTCATCTTTTTTCTTCTTTTTTTATTGTTATTACATGTTTTTGTCTTTTTGTCATCACCTGGAAGCGGTTTAAGAATCTTGTTGGTCGAAACATAGAATAGCACACGTAGGCTGTGGGCAAATTATTAACTCGAGATTTTTTTTTTTCAAACATTTCGTACCAAAGTCATGAAAGAAAATAGATATTATTTATTCCTTGGGCATCAGATCTTACCTAGTATGGCTATGAATAAATTCCAGCTCACATACACTGGGTTTAACTGCATCCACATCAGGGGAAACAAGCAAGTTTTGACTCACAGTATTCTGTTGTAATACTAAAACTAATTGTAATGATTTTTTTTTTGATACGATGGTTATTATATCAAACTAAACGGCTGATTAACAATCTGTTTTTTATCAGTTAAATTAAACAAAGAAATTATTAAGTTATAAACGTTTCACCTTCAATTCTGGTGTAAACCCTATAGTCAACCACACTCAAGCCTGTGCAATCGCTGATTTAACACAAAATTTAACAAAAAGGGGGAAATCAAGGAAGAACTTATATTTTCTTATTTTTCAAATATTGGTATTTGTTAATATAACAAACTATGTGCATTGGGAAGTGTAAATGTGTCACAAGTGGGGAACCAACACAGATGTGAGTATTAAGTGAATCTACTTCAGTTAACTAAACATACCTAATTTTTTGTTCCATCAATATATAAAACAAGATTTACCGGATTATTTGAAAATCAAACTGTCCAGGTTTTGTTCATTAAATGCAGAACTGATATTATAACGATTCATTATGAATGATAAATGAACATTGATGTCATTAAAGTATGTTAAATAAACATACCTAATTAAGGTATGACAACGTTGATTTATAACGATTCATTATGAACTATTAATGAACATTGATGTCATTAAAGTATGTTAAATAAACATACCTAATTAAGGTATCAAAACGTTGATTTATAACGATTCATTATGAACATAGATGAACATTGATGTCATTAAAGTATGTTAAATAAACATACCTAATTAAGGTATGACAACGTTGATTTATAACGATTCATTATGAACTATTAATGAACATTGATGTCATTAAAGTATGTTAAATAAACATACCTAATTAAGGTATCAAAACGTTGATTTATAACGATTCATTATGAACATAGATGAACATTGATGTCATTAAAGTATGTTAAATAAACTTACCTTATTAAGGTATGACAACTTTGATTTATAACAGTTCATTATGAACATAAACGAACATTGATGTCATTAAAGTATTTTAAATTATCATAACTCATTAAGGTATCACAACGTTGATTTATAGCAATTCATTATGAACGATTAATAAACATTGATGTCATTAAAGTATGTTAAATTAACATACCTAATAAAGGTTTCACAACATAGAAATGAAACGATTCATTATAAACGATAGATGTACGTTTCTGTCTTTAAAAGTTTGTTAAATTAACATACCTAATTAAGGTATGACAACGTAGAAATGAAACAATTCATTATGAACGATTAATGAACGTTGATGTCATTAAAGTATGTTAAATAAACATACCTAATTAAGATATCACAACATAGAAATAAAACAATTCATTATGAACGATTAATAAACATTTATGTCATTAAAGTATGTTTAATTAACATACCTAATTAAGATTCACAATGAAGAATTAAACAATTCATTTTGGAAAATAAATGAATGTTGATATCTTCAAAAGTATTCCGTAGGTCCGAACTTGATATACTGTAGTGAATCATTCTTCGCTATTTTGTGACTAGTTTGTGCAAATTTTGAAACAAAAAGTTTCTATATAAGTAAATGAATAATGGAAAACTGACTTTGAATTTTCTTTTTGTTAGACTATGAAACGGAGCAAAGAAATTTAACGCTAGAACTTGGATTCGAACCAGTGACCTCTGGATTTTTTAAAAATCTTCTAGAATCAATTGCCGACCTCTGTAACCGATTAATTACAGATAACAAAAAATATATATATAAACGATCAGTACAAAAGATAATTGTTGTTGATTGCTGCAAATGAATCAAATGAGACAATAAAAAAGAAAAACAGACCAAAAAAATAGCGCAAGTTTAGTTAACAGAATGATGGTAGTAATATTTCAGCTGATTCACTGAGGAAGACGGAGACACTATTTGTAACTTTCTTGGAATTCCTCTCACCACCACCCTCCTCCTTCCCCTCTGTCACCTCACCCACACACATACACACCCATGCACGCATACACAGCTGTGTTCTACATTCAGACCGAGGACCCCATTGTTTTTCCCATTGTTCAAATCCACATACCCTACCCTTATAAATACCCCCTAACAATAGAATTCTTGCGAGGAAGTGGTGATTCTTTACAAATCACATCCGAGGACCTGGAATTCTTTTGTTAAAGTCCTCAGTCAGAATACAAAACAACGCGCACACACACACAATTGCCCATTAACTATAACTATGTATATCCATCACACCTGATCCACCTATCAATCTGTTAAGTTTGATTTTACAAAATTCACCACTGTGTGACAAAGCATCAGATATATGTTCCTAACATTGAACCCCATCCTGCCCCCACCACAAACACCCTCCCCCACCTCCCCTCCACCACCACGCCATTATCCCTCCCACTTTTTAACACATCTCCATTTAATTTTCTCATCCCCTTCTCACAACCTGCCTACCGATACTTCAGTATTAAAGTCACAGTGTGTGTTATCATTTCGAAATTGAGAGCATTAAGTACAGATTTATGAGATGAAAAACATCTCTTTCTCCAACCCTCATCCCTGGCTTTACATATATGGACTAAATGTATCAAGAAAGTTAATTAAGTTGAGTCCATCTCCCCCACCCCCCCCCGTCACCTCCTCCCTCCCCCGCCCCTCACCTACCTAGATTAATATCTCCCTTTTCAGTAATCATATCCATCCCAGCCAGTCCATTACAAAGCCAGTGTCAAAGACGCTTTGTAAAGTCACTTTGTGACCAAGGAGCATAGATATCTCGACAAGCGTGTCTCCAACCCCCAAACGCCCCCCCCCCCATCTAAACATATACTGTTTCCCTCACTGCTCTCTCTGTCACTCCCACACACACACACAAATGCTACTTTACTGTTCTCCCATATATATAACTCTAAGAACTCCCAAACTCGTAAGACTCTCCCCTTTAAATCTTTCTTCTTATATGTCGTACAAAAAACAGAAAATATATTCAAAGAACAAATGGTACCTTTTGAAGGTAATTTAATCACAATTTTCACACACACACACACAGGTGTGTTTTTCATTCAGACCGAGGACCCCATTGTTTTTTCCATTGTTCAAATCCACGTACCCTAACCTTAACAATACCCCATAACAATAGAAATGTTTCGAGGGCGTGATGATTCTTTAGAAATCACATCCGAGGACCTGGAATTCTTTTGGTCAAGTCCTCGATCAGAATACAAAACAAGTGCACACATCTATGTTCACATAACAAAAGGTTACGGAAAGAATGACATAATTCCCTGCCTTTTGTATTTTTTATCTATAACAAAATCAAATAGATGTAGAACTCTCGATGTTACCAGCCATCTCCTGACGAGCCCCACTTTCAAGAAAGAAAATAATAACAGCCACACACCTCAAATCCAAAAACCCCCCAAAATTGACCCCAAAAAATAGACCTCTGATATCAACCTGCTGAAAGTTCCTCAGGACGTCGGGCTTACGAAAGGTGGATTAACAGAAGAGGGCTTTCTGGAACCGGATTTGTGCCTCTTGCGGGCCGAAGCCTGTCGTCTGAGGGCGGTGTTCAAGGTACTCTGTCCCCATAACCAATACTTTTCGGGTATTTTCTGGAAAATCCACATCTACCGAGAAAGACAACGTTACGTGAGATGGCCAAAGAAGAATCCAACATATATAATTAGTTGATAAATTTAAACTTTCAGAAATTAAACACCTCACTTATTTTCAGCGTAACGGTAGCTGTTATCATATCTTTATCAGACCATGTTATCATGATTGCAATCATCAATGTAATCATCATTGCAATCAATGTATCATTATTGCAATCATCAAGGTATCATCATTACAACCATATATACGCTATGATTAAAGGTATGCTGTATTGGCCCCAAATATGCTAGATATTCAAATATGGTCACCTTTGGTCAAAATTCTTAAACTGGTTTTCTTACAAACTTAGAGGAAATTTTCCTCACTGGGACATTCAGTCATCTTGTGTATTCCTTAAAAATGTCTGACAACAATTTGGAGGGTAAAGACCTCCAGGAAAGTACTTTTTGAAAACTTCTAGCAACTATTGTGTGCTATAATTTGGGGCCTATACTGACTACCTTTAAGTCTATCCATACTTTCATGACACAAATCCAAACATACCTGTCGTCAACAGTTGAAAATTATATTCATAACTACCGTATTGTTATCATTCTTGCGATAATAATTATTTGTAATCACAACTGCAATCATAATTACGAGCATAACAGCTTTCTTTAAAAATTAAACAGAGATGCCAACTTTGCAAAACATTTCCCGCTTTTTTTTTCTATTTTTTTTTTAGTACTCAAGAGATCACAAATGTATATTTCATACACTAAATCAATACTTTCCAATACGATCAGTACTTTCAACTCCAAATAATCAATCTTAATTTTTAGCTTCACATCAATTTCTGTTATATATTTCATCATAACTTTATATCTTTTGTTAAACACGGACTGTTTGGATCTCTGACTTTACACACACATTCACATGTCTGAGGTTATATCAATCAAGATGGAATACTACTGGATGTTTGGTTAAATCTCAAACGAGTAATATTTCTTGGAAGAACAGGAGCACAAAAAAAAAAACGGTTAAATGAATATAAATTGTATTTCCTTATTTTCAATAACAAGGACAGAAAATCGGAACTGGTTGACATGTTTCTGTAAATAGACTCTGTAAGGATAGTGTTTGTATGCTTACAGTACACTCTGTAAGTATACTTACAGTATAGTCTGTAAGCATACTGTAAGTATATTGTAAGTACACTCTCTAAGTATACTCTCTGAGTATACTGTTAGTATACAATCAGTATACTCAGTTAATATACTGTGAGCATACTTACAGAATGCTCTGTAAGTATAATAAGTATACTTACAGTATACTCTGTATGCATTCTGTAAGTATACTCTATGAGTATGTAGAAAGTAAAATAACGACTGAAAACTGCATTCAATTATAAACGACTGGGTTAAAGGCAACTAGCTAATTTGACTAACTATTTTAAAAGCTTGCCAACTATTTATACCCAATTCACAATGTGCAATGAACTATGTAAAAGTCTTGCCTCTGTAAAACTGAGGCAAGGACTTCTGTGTAGACCACGAGAGGAGACGGATATATATTTTGTTAAAGTAACGCACGGACTGTGTCGTCTTTATTATATTATTTCGTTTACTTTATAGTTTTTTCAAGTGTGACTGCCAGTGGCAGGTCCCTGATATTAACTTTAATTTAACTCCGGCCAGCGTCTACAAGTATACTGTTAGTATACTTACAGTAAACTCTTTTAGTATACTCTGTTAGTTTACTCTGTTAGTATACCCTGTAAGCATACTGTTAGTATACTATGTAAGTATACTCTAAGTGTGCTCTGTAAGTATACACATATGCTATTATAACAGAGTCTGTTAATACAGTAAGGATTTCAACCAAACTCACCTGTATTGCATGTGGCCAATAACCCGTCGTTCTGGCTGTGACGCCCAACGTCGAGACTGCGTGTCTGACATACTCGGATGCCGAGGGCATCAACAGACTCATCTTCTTGCCACCGCCTCCTCCTCCCACGTCGATACTCGTCATCTTGGTCGCTACGTAGGATGGCATAAGGCTCTGTACAAAGATGCCCTTATTCCGGCATTCATATTGCAGAGCCCTCGAGAAATAATCCAAGTAAGTCTGTTCGAAATCGGACAGAACAGAGAGAAAAATGACTTGTTCGGTCCAGTTTCATAATCAACTTTATATATATGTATGTATCTATATGATATATATGACATTAAGAAAAGAAATTCAGCATTAATGAGAGCGTGGTGGCCAATTGGCTAAGGCGTCGGACTCGTGATCTAAGGATTTCTGGTTCGATTCCTGCCTAGTTGATTACGTTGTGTCCTTGGGCAAGATGCTTTATCTCAATTGCCTCTCTCCACCCAGGGGTTAAATGAGTACCTGTGAGGTAACTTGTCATTGGGCGCAGTATATAACTGCTGCCGACTGGAGGGATTGTCTCTAGGACAGGTTATCATTGACCAGGGGTAATATAACGTCTGTAAAGGGCTTGGAGATCTATCGCTGGTATAAAGCGCTATATAATTTTTATTATTTTTATTATTAATTATTATTATTATTATTATTAATTATTATTATTAATGAGTCTGTACTTTACCTTGCAGGCGGCATAGACGGCAAGCTGTGGGTTAGGATAAATAGATGCACTGGCGGATATATTGATGATGGCCCCTCTCTTCCTCTCAACCATCTTGGGAAGCACCAAGTGACTCATCTGTTGGAGAAAACAAATATTCAAAATTCAGAGCAAAATTCAAAGCCAAAAAAAAATAAAAAAATTTCGATTGAACTGGAATTTTCAAGATCGGTATCTCTTTCTACTTATTCATTATAAAAAGATGACTTGAAGTACTAAATATATTTTGATACATTGTAGACCATAATACAAAAAAAAGAACATTGCTATCAGTGCATGTTGCAATTCTGTACCACTTACAAATATTTTAGAGAAATGACCTCTTAAACATCTGAGGCGCATGAATTAAAGTGGCTGGACTACCAAGTCTAACACACAGGCCTTTTACTCTAAGTGAATTTCTCAGAATACAACACGTAAATGTCAAGACGGGAAACAAGAGAATTTTGAATACGCCATCAGCCATCCTATAACATGTTTCCGACGCATTATGAGTTCAGCCGAGGACATGATGGAGAAAAAAATCCATATAACCATGGTGAAAATTGAGACAAATTGCACTTTGTTTAAATTAACAATCTACTTCCTTTCCAAAGGCTGGGACTTTGGAATGGACCGTGAACAAGAAAAATTGGAAAGACATTTGACATTCAAAATAACTTTAAGACCAACAAAATTATTTTAAGGCTGAATTCATATAACCATGGTGAAAATTGAGATACTATACGGCAGTTGTACCAGGGAGTTCCATAACAACTCCCTGGTTGTACCAACGCTCATAACTAAACCTGCATCTCTGATTGGTTGAATTCAAACTAGTGGGTTTGGGGGAACTGTATGCGGTTAATTTTAAATGTGGAATTTGTGGTGGACACTTTTCTCATTATCTGCAAATGTCCTTAATTACTCGCCAATTAACGTTGTTGGCAGGGAAAAACTTGGCTAATATCTTAGTTTGCTGTTTTGTGATTGATATATGTAACTAGAGCACCAAATGGTGCAGAAGCTCATACCTATTCGAGCTTAAAAATGTAGGGCCCACAAAACTTTATGGCCCACCATAATTCAGATTCCACCAATTTTGGGCCCATTAGGCCAAACAGTTTAGGTTCAAAGACAATTTTGAGCTCCCCCCTGTTCCCCCTCCATAAACAAGGCGGTTCTCAAACCTCTAGTCTCGCCTAGTCAGCGACAGTGTGTTAGAGTTAATACCAAATATAAAGTTATTTGCAGGCAGTAATGTACACTGTTAAGCAGGACTCTTAGATAGTAATAGATTCCATTAGAAGACTACACATGTATGGTTCCCAGGCAGTTTGGGTTAGGTTTATAACAAGTATTATCTGGCCCTTTTCAACAGTAAAGGTCATCATATAGAGCCACCCAAGGCTTTATATACCAGCTAGCTAAAAACAGCGATACCCCCCCCCCCCTGTCCGTTAGCATAATCCTGGCCACACCACTGGCTATAATTCCTATTTTTCCCCTTTAAATCCTATTTTACCCACTCTCTCAAACAATACCACTGAA
>JAIPMN010017676.1:0-11404 GCA_020650975.1 Apostichopus californicus
AATAACTAACACTCATCCTAATAGAACAAAGAAAATACCAATTTCAATACTGAAAACTGCATGTGTTGATTTTCATGTTGGTTTACTGTGTAAAGGCCCATATACATATATCTGACATTTAAATCCAGATGGAAGGCTATTGCTCTTGAGTGTTTGATGAATTGTTATAAAATTGCTGGTAATATTCACCCATTTCAAGGAGCTTGAATACAGTTAACAGGCATACTAAGTCAAAAGTCACATGTGCTCATGTGCATGTTTAAACATGTACAGTGCTTTCTCCTTCTAGTAATTTTCTCTGACATTGATGAAATTAAATGACAAAACTTTATAAAATTGGGATACAAGAACTTATATTGGTTATTTCTGAAAACCATCAATTGTATCATGTCTGTGCAGACAATCAGCTAGGAATGCATGTGGACATTGGTCAGTGAATGCTACGTTAAACAAACTGTTTTTGTTGGGAATAATTCACAAATCTACAAGTGCTTGTGATATTCCTTTGCATGATTTAACTTATTTTACTAATAAAGCCTAGTCTAGATGAACATAATTTTAATCCCTTAAGAAAGATATTAATTTTTGAAGGTTTTGCTTAAAGGGTAATAGAGACCTATGTGAAACATTGTCCTAAATCACTCTAATAGGCATTAGAAATCATGAAAATACCTGCAACTTCAATCAAAGTTTGACCATTGTACAAGTCTTTCGTTAATTCTAGGTTTAGTTATGAATAAATATTAGCCAATTATGCACATTGATGATGTAAAGGGAGTGACTACCTAAATTTCTGTTATGTTATTTTTGTTTTTACAACCTTCGTTTCAAGGACATTGAACACAGGTCTGTGGCATAAGGCTATCTTTTGAAATATTTAATTGTCTTCTTTGAAAAAAAGGAATATCACATTATTCAAATGATATATATGGGCTTGTAATTAGGGGTTAACTTATTAAGGGCTAAAATTAGTAATTTTCTCCGCATCATCGTTTGCATATATTCAATAAGTTTCCCAGATTTATCAAAACTTCAAATGTTTATATCTTGGAAACGAAAAGAGCTTTTGAAAAGTGTCAGCATATTTTGAATGAGATTATCAAATATATCAAATCTATTGAATATGGGGCAAATTTACTAAGTGTCTGTAGTTTTTTAATACAGTGAGTTTAGTTGACAATAGTAAGCCTTAAATGTCTGTACTATACTCTTGTAGTAAGTTTTCACAATTTTTAAATAAGTTTATTTAGTGTGAATGATATGTCAACTCCATCCAAACTGGGATATCATCATTTAAGGCTTTAAACTCAACACATTTACAATATATTTAACATATCTAACTAATGTCCTTGTGAGCAAATTTTCAGAAGTACTCAAGTTATTTTAGATTAATCATTGTCAAATGAATGGTATGTTGAATTGCACAAGTGTGACAAGGGCATATTGTAGTTCACATGTTGATTTTATTTTACTAATAAGTCTGTGATAACTTTTAGTTTGCTCTTGTACCAACCACTAAAGACGGATCTCAAAAAACAGCTAAAAACTATCCTTTTTGAAAAATATCACAGTTAGACCCTTTATTTGGGAGCGCATTTGAACATTGCCTTGTGCTCTGGATACCTGCGCTATACAAAAAACAGTTATTATTATTATTATTAATGTAATACTGACCAGTAGTTGATTTGTATTATGTTAGTGGTTACTGTTGTATTGGTGGTTGATTACTTTAGTGGGTGATACAGCTCTTGTACATCCTATCTTGATACTACCGACTTGTAAAGGAAATCATTTTTTACTTGATATTGCTGTAAGAAAGCTTTGTATACTATGTCAAGCAAGTGTAACAGCTTCTATATGTCTTATGTAGAACTTATTTCAAGTAAACCATCAATGTGCAACAGTGGTGTAAGAGCAAATTTAACGATGAAAACTGCTTCGGTTAACCCTTTATTTATTTGTTAGGCACTGTCTTACTTCTTTCTACAGCCCCTTGTGGAACAGTGAGTTTTACAAGACGATCCATACATTCTGCTGATAGCTACCCCAATTGGGAGCAGAGCCAAGTTAAGTTTGGAAAGCTCCATGTATCATCGGTGGGCAAGATAGAAACTGAAGGCACAGGAATGTTACAGGTTCGTATACTCTACTGGATATATATCTAGTGCAAGTTTGTATTATGTATTGCATATATATATATACATTGCAGGTGAATATATGTATTGCAGGTTAGTATTATTTACTGCACATATATATCTATTGCAGGTTAGTATGTTAAAGATGTTAGCTTATATACACCAGTGTATTTGATGATAAAAAAGTAAGAAAAGTTGGTCTAAGTTTGTATGCCAGTGTAGTCCCACAAGAGGCATTTAAATCAAGTAGACAGTCTTTAAAGGTACAATCATCACAATATTTCCACTTCAAAGAAATGTCAACTTGTTGTGGTTTTCCTCACATTTGTATAAATCTTTTGGGCTGAATCATACAAGTGTTCAATTGTTTGTCCCGTAGGTATTATTGATGAGATTGGTTTCAATTGTGTGGAAATTTAGATTGTTGAGGAGTGAACCAAAGGTGTTCTTACACTGGGGAGATGTGAAGACCTCATAAGCATCAACATTTGAAACAGTTATACAAAATGCATATGTTGATTAACATTGTTCAGAGTAGAGCTGTTCAAATAGATATGAAATGTGATGGATATTGCAAGCTGATATTGTGTCGGTTTTCGTTGGTTTACAGTGTAACATTGATTGTGTTTCAGCTGGACTTTGCTAACTCCTCTGTTGGCGGGGGTGTGCTAGGACAAGGTTGTGTTCAAGAAGAGATCCGATTTTTAATTTGCCCTGAGCTGATTGTTTCCAGGTTATTCACTGAAGTTCTTGGAAAGCACGAGTGTCTTATCATAAAAGGTTTGCTCCTGACAGGAATTGTTTGTCAATACCCTCTGCTTTTCATTTTCTTAGTGTTTATGGCCTGAAGACAGGCAAGTAACCTATGCATCTAAATGCAGTTTAAGCATATTTGAGGGTTTGTATGTGCATCTATGTGAGTAACACCCCATTAAAACATGATCTTAAAAAGAAAAATGTTGCCTCTCGTCACATTTGAGATCAGAAGAGATCAAACATGATATTGTCGGCAGTGTTTGGTTGAGTTTGAGGTTGACGTTTACATAGAAAAGAAAGTTTAGACCTTGTACACAATATTATATCTCAAGAGGTGCATTGTTGACATTTATGGTACTTGACATTTTAACTTGTGAAAAATGCTACATACACTTTATTTTAGGAACAGTACTTGAGAAAGTGTTTGACTGTAAATGGTCCATTGTTCTCATGATTTGGAAGGTGATTGCAATATTGTTAACACCTGGCAACTTTGTGAAGTAGATTTATGAAGAGATGGGTCTCATACAATGTGTGAAGAAGTTTATTACCTTTTATGATAAGTCTTTGCCCTGTTTTATTGATACTTATAACATCCAATGAATATTTAAAGCATGCAATGTAATGACCACAGAACTTGATCCACTTTCAACCTAATACCCCTTACATTAAGACTGCAACCATCTGATGATGACAGCATTACATCAAGGTAAGCATGGTAATTCTTTTCTCTGTAGGTTCGAATTGTTTGTGAAATGTTATGGGTCTCATAATTTTGTGATCATTTACCTTCCCAAAATATCATATTAACCTTTTTTTTGTGAAGTGCTGTAAAGATTTGTTGCTTACAATCTTTTCTTTATTGAAGAGCTATCATATCTCATTGCAATCAACAAGATGATTGATGTATTGCAGTTACACATTCTCATAAAATTTACCATTATTTTACAGTGTTTTGACAATAACGTTGAGCTGGTTTAGGCAAATTAAATTTGCATGTATAAATATTCACTTTAATCGCTAGCCAATATAGGGATGGCATTTAACATTCTGAAGTGCGTTTATTTAATTTCTGTGTTGAAGACACCTTATAATTAAACTTGAGCATTATGTCATTGGCATTCAACAAGACAC
The DNA here is from genome assembly GCA_020650975.1 of Apostichopus californicus. Lineage (NCBI taxonomy): Eukaryota > Metazoa > Echinodermata > Holothuroidea > Aspidochirotida > Stichopodidae > Apostichopus > Apostichopus californicus. The sequence goes on from JAIPMN010017676.1 coordinate 4,026, forward strand.
ATGACACAGTGCTTTGATCTCATTGGTCAATACCAACAATGATATGTCTTCACTGCATTCAAACATTTCTTTGTCTTGTCACTGACCATTGTTTGATAGGAGCAGAACAGTACAATTCATATAGTGGGTATGCTAACTCCTTCAGATGGACTGGTAATCATGCAGATAAAACACCAAGGTAAGACACTATTATCTTATATTGATATTAATAGTGCAATACTTGAAGAAACTAGTCACCTCAAGGATTGCAAAGAGTTGTTGTTAAGGTAGAATACACTTCTGGGTACTATTTGAAGGGAGATGGGAGTTTATATGTGCGTGTTACCATCTGAATTCTAATATACAGATATTTCTTTGCTCAAACATGATGTTCATTTGGGCCATTGTAGAGACAAATGGAGGAGGAGAGAAACTGAAATAGTTGCACTGGATGCCTTGCACTTCCGTCAAACAGAGCAGCAGTACCAGCCAGAGAAAATGAGGCGAGAACTGAACAAGGTAATCAGTACATCCGTATCGCTGTAGATGCTTAAAACTAGTATCAACTTTAAACAATACCCCATTGTCTATGCAATTATGATTTGCTGCTCAATACAATTCCTCTAATTTGAAGTTAATTAAAGATTGCATTCAAGTTGAACTAGTAGAACATCTTTGATATTGTTTTCTTTTTTAAGGCATTCTGTGGTTTCAATGACAATGACAAACCTGAGGTGCAGGTACCTGCAGTGGCCACTGGTAACTGGGGATGTGGTGCATTTGGTGGTAATCCCAGGTTAAAAGGTAACTTCTGTGGATTGTAATATTGCAAGTATTGTGTCAAATATGTAAGGGCCAAGCAGATGTAACTGATTTTCTTTAAACTTGCAGCATATATTCCTATCTATGTCACAAACTAACATGCCATATATGAAACCTCAAGCTTACTTAATTATGTTTTTACCCAAGTCATTATGAGCCCTGCTGCCTTTGATTTGTGACGTCACAGGGGATAACATATCCTTGACCAAAATATAACTTATCTAATCTGCTAATGTTTTCATCAGAAGTACAAGCAAGTCAAGAGCCGAGGATCCTTCACTAATTTGGACAGACATTGAGTATACCAGCCTTCTATTGGCAAATTTGTTTTTTACCCTAAATCAGTCTACCCTATTGCCTTGAAAGTTTAACTTACATCTGGGTCAGACGAATTTCCCCACCATGTTGTAGAATGTCCTTCTTCACAGTAGGAGTCTGAATCAAGGCCAGTAATCTTTATAATGTTGTTGTTAAATCACAAAGTAAGAATACACTGTACACGTATACACACACGCATCCACGAAACGTACACATCATACATGGAGTTTGTTCCTCGGTAAAGGGGGTCCTAGTGCAAAGTCAGTAAACAAATAGTAATGCCATTTATTTACTACTTTCCAGTGTCAGAAGCTGTCTAGCCAATTTTCATGCAACATTTATAAAATGCTGGGGGAAATGTTTTACAACTTATGTAAAACAATATATTTATTTACATCTTATTGTCTTATTTACAATTTTGAAAAATGTTCACAGCATCCTTTGCGATAACTCTTCTGTTATGGCGTGTTGTAAAAGAGCTCTTTATCCTTGGTTCTCAAAAGTTTCCATATGAAATATATGCTCAGAAGCTTCATTTTTATATAGCTTGTGCATCACCCCTGTGACATCATAAGAACAATATTTAGCATAATTAGCTTAAAGTTATATTTTTTACCTTTCTGTTCCAAATTTCGAAAATTACATGGGTTATTTTCATCCTGTTGTCATTCCAAGTAAAATAATGAACATTCATTACTGCTTGTCCCCAAGCCTTTAAGCTAAAAAATATAGTTTTATAATTATAGAGCAATCATAATCCCACCTTTAATCTCAATATTGAAATGATGTGGGTTATTTACAGTTAGTTCCTTCTGAAATGTAAACAAGAGGACAATTCATGGAGCTCTCATCTCCTCCATGATGGAAGTGATTATTGGGCCTAGAGTCTATTCATTCTATAAGGGACTATGCACTGTTTCCATCTACTCTAGATCCAGAGTCCACGTCAGGGATAGTAGTATTACTGTTTAAAGTTTCAAGTGTTACAGAACAGAATGTTTTAATTATTAGCTAGTCATCAATCTCACATGACAGTCTTTATCTTCAGAGACAATCCTTAAGTTTGAACGATTTTCTAAATTCATTAGTTACTAAATGCTGGGCCATGTACAGTAAAGGGTAAAGGTGCCACTACCATATTACAATATTACCTAACCATCAATGTTTTTTCATGCAGTGTAGGAAGAGTTCACAACACTCACACCCACACACACGTCCTCATATTTCTGATGTGGGGTGAAGTACAATATCTCATCTCCCTATACATTACATGTAGGGAGATGAGATAAAAAGATGCATTTGCAAATTACTTGAGTCATTTATGTTCATTTATGGTGCCTTCTTCTACAGCTTTGATACAATTAATGGCTGCAGCCGAGACCAAGAGGGACGTTGCTTATTTCACTTTCCATGACAAAACCTTATGTCAAGATATACATAATATGCACGTATTCCTACAGTCACAAGAAGTTTCAGTTGGTAAGATTCTTTCTAAAGATGAAGAACATTTTACATTTGGCTAAGCAATCAACTTGAGCCATCAGAAAATTTGTTTCAGTCTTAACCTCTCGCAATCTATACTCAACATGTATTGCTCTTTTACGTAAGTGTTAAAGTCATCTATGTACAGATAAGTACAATAGGAATGTAGGGGAGATAAATAGTAGTAAAGTAAGGTATGAGTGTGTTTGGATCAAGTTAGTGTTCTGCAGCATTGTTAGAGATTAATTACTCTTTGAAGGTGAAGCCAACAATAGTATTCCAAGCCAAGTACCCTGGGGGGGGGGGGCATTAAATTATGACAGCCTTTAAGTTATATTCCTTTTGATATATTTCTAGCTTGCCAACATAATGTGTTTTATTTTCCATTCATATAAGATTCTTAGCTCGCAAGAGATATTTCAAGTAAAATCTTTTGTTTCACAAACAGCCGGAATGTAGTCCATTCACACATACAGTTTTTGATTCCTTCCCAAAGGCAAACGGATTCTATCCAGTGGTGATGAAATGTGTGTGTATGTGAGATGCCTTGTCTTAAAACACGATAACTAATAAGGTACCGGTTGGAATAACTTCATATATTGTACCTTACTGAGTACAAAAGCCCAGTTGAGGTTGAGGTCATTTGAGGTCAACAAAGTTGAAGCTTGAAACCTTGTAAAGAAGATGACTCTAAATATAAATTATGGATAAACTCCATACTTGGTATGTGGATACACAATACTGAATACAAGAAACCTATTGAAAATCAAAAGTAAAGTTTGGATGAACTTCAGACTTAGTGTGTAGATCCATCTAAGTCATCATAAGAAACCTAATGAAATTGGTGAAGTTAACGCATTTGAGATCAAGAAAGTTGAAAGCCTGAATACTTTGTAAACTCAACTGCAAAAGTACAGCTTTAGTTGAACTGCATATGCAGTATGTGTCATCCTCTTCGTAAGTACAAGAACTGGATTATTTTTGTTGATGTCAAAGCTCATTCAATGTTAACAGAGATCAAAGTCTGAAACTTTGTAAGCATGATATCTCAATTCAATTCAATAAATAGTACTCAACAATAAGTCACAACTTAACAATCATGTGTGCTGTCTATCATGAAATGCTCGTACATAAGGTTGGTAAGGAATCACTGAACGTGTTGGTTAATCAGATAAGTTGGTTAATCAGATAAGTTGGTTATATTGATACTATATGTAATTGGTTTACAAACCAAGCTATGGTACAAATGATACTCTTTGATAATTACATAACTTGTTAAAAAGCCAAATCTTACTATATGGCTTATATACAAAGAGGTTAATGATGGTAATCTCCAACCCTCTGTAGGCTCTGTAACTAAACTAAGTCAATAGAGTTCACACTGAGACAATATACTATGTCTTCTTGCATTACCATGTTTTATTCTAAATATGGGACAGTTACTTCATTCTTAAATTTTATTTCACATTTTCAGGTGAACTATGGAGAGTTCTGTGTAAGTATAACAACCATATACAGCACAGGAAAAGGGAATTGCATCCAAAGCTGTACTCCTTCATTCTGGAAGTATTTACAAATTATGATTCGGACACATCAAGTCATTGTTCAGATGCATTCAGCCCAGACTATAAAGTTAACACACCATGAGCATGTTGCAAACAAACCATTGAAGCCAAGATACAACACCAATCAATGGAATCAAGATGCAGTCCCAGCATCAGCCAATGGAGTCAAGAGACATCACTAACACCAACCCATGGAGTTAAGATGTAGCACCAACACCAACCGATGGAGTCAAGCTATAGCACCAGCACCAACCGATGGAGCCAAGCTGTAGCACCAACACCAACCAATGGAGTCAAGCTATAGTACCAACACCAACTAAAGGAGTCAAGATCTAGCATCAACACCAACTAATGGAGTCAAGACACAGCACCAACACCAACCAATGGAATCAAGATACAACACCAACCAAGGGAGTCAAGATGCAGCACCAACACCAACCAATTGAGTCAAATGCAGTTGCAACACCAACCAATGGAGTCAAGCTATAGCACCAACCCCAACCAATGGAGTCAAGATGCAGTTGCAACACCAACCAGTGAAATCTATATGAAAGTTTTATAATAAAACTATACACCTTTTATCCTGAAGTATATACAAATTGTGATTCTAATACAAATCATTTTGCAGATGTCATCAGCTGAGTTTAATAAGGTTAACTCTCTGTTAGTATTCCTAAAGATTAACAGGTGGAGTCAATGTATTACTGCTACACCAACATGATAGAACTGCAGTACCAATTACTGGAGTCAAGACACAGAGAGAACTGTTTGAGGCAAATGTAACTGCAACAAGTCTCCTTAACCACAAGCAACACTAACAGAGGATGCTGTCAAATCGATCCTACTTAGTTCAACAATCTTGACAAGATACATACATACATACATGCATACATGTTGCTATGTACTGGTACTGTCAACATCGAATCACTTGCAATGGAAATACCATGAGTTGATCACCAGAAGTATACACAAGTTCATTTTTAATTATTGAAGGAGAGATCTCTTGAAGCTTGATTCTGTTACTGAGATTCAGAGATTTGTATCAGTAATGCACATAAGGACCTTTATGCCGGACCCTCAGTTAGAACTGTGAGGATCTCATTCATGGAGGTCGTCAAATGTGGGCAGAATACAAAGAGAAAAGTATGGTTTGGATTTTGTTTGATATATGATATTATGATAGAACACTGTAATAGCACACTGATAGAATAATGTGATATTGATATTAAGACACTGATAGGCTAGAATAATGTAATAACACACTATGATAGATAGGCTTATGTGATACAATGCAGTAATGTGATATTAGTATAGAAAACTGCAAAACCACACACTGGTAAAATAATGTAATGGAATAGTGTAATATGACACTTATGGAATATTATATAGAGTATGTAGAGCATTGCTATCGTTATTAAAGCAATTTTTATGTAACACTTTGTTGTCCCCACATCCCATGGTTGGGGCTGCTGCCGGGGTGTTGCCTTTAGGGCTGCACAGAGGGAAACATCTCAACTGGCAGATAAAGCAAGCACTTGCACACATAAGTATGTTTGCTACTATACCTACGTAAGCACAGATACGCATTATTTTCGTTTTTTTGTGCTTGTCATATATATGGAACTCCAAATTGACAAACTTTGTAGGGGTAAATATGTTTCTGTGCAACAACTGTTATTGGACACTTTTTATGGGACACTCATGATGTCAGAAAATACTGCAGTATAACATTGTGACAGAACAGTGTGATAGAATGAACACTACAGTGTATAATCTGCACTCTACTCTTGAACAGTAATAGTATTACGTATAGAACACTGTAATAAACTGCTGATGAAACACTGTTATATAGCACAGTGACTGATATGGGACACATTAGGAAACACTGTAATAGATCAATAATGGTATTCTATTATAGAAAACTGATCCAAAAACTGATAGAACATTGTAAAAGAGCAAATGAAGTGGAACACTGTTATAGAACAAAATTAATATAGGGTCATTCCATGTCAAATCAACCAGTGGTCCCCAGGTGACCCTCTCAGATTTAGATGAAATTTCATAAGAATGATTGAGTATGGCCCAAAGAACACATACAAAATACCATGAAGGAGGTGAGTGCCAAAGCTGAAATTTAGTGTATAAGTAGATATAATATGTATGTGTAACTAGTGTAAATTTCAAGAAATGTTTCAATTGATCGCGGGGTCAACCGGGGTCAAGACGGGAGGGGTCTTTCTTACCTTTCTCTGGCTGGAGCCAACTTTGGACCCGTTTCATTTCTTAATTAATGCATTGGTGGGCTTATAATTGCTTATGGGTATAGACATGCAACCATAAATAATACCCAAGGAATATAGGATTCATTTGACTCCTCATGTGGGCACAGAGTGAACCCAAAACCCACAAAAAACATTTTCAGCTGAATAAAGTGCCTACTTTGGGTGACCATAACCAACAAAATAAGGAGATACAGCTATATTGAGTGCAGATTCATGAACTTTGGCCAGAAGTTAGATATAATACCAAATTTGAGCTGGTACAAAGACTGAATTATAAGCTATCAAAGTCGGAAAATATCACAAAAATCACATATTTCATCTAAATCTTGCATAAAACATTGCAGTAAGATATTAAACCTGATACAATAGTGTAAAGTGAAACAGTACAATAAAATAGTGCAATCTTATAGAATGTTCAGATAGAATACTGTGAAGGTACATTGTACTAGCATTTTGATGTAATAACACACTACAATAAAAGTGAAATGGTGACTTAGTGTTGCTTTTAAATCTAACTTCTTTTGTATACTATATAAAATGTAAACATTGCCACATTGATCTAATTGCTCCTTTATGTATGCCAATATCCTGTCTTCTTAAACTAATTGTTAACTAATTTTCTGAAGTTGTGAGTAGTTATCTAAATTGACCTTTGTAATTTGGATAGAAATTTAGGAGAGATAGTGGGAGCGGAGAGATAGTGTGAATGCATATGACCGTCAAAGAGAAGGAAGGCATGAGGTGTCTTTGATTTGGTTACATTATTATTTGTATGGTAGTGCCTGGTAAGTCAAAAAAGATCACTATATATTTTAGCATTTTTTTCACAAATGCCTAGTAACTGACAAGTTGGACTGTGATATAGACACTGGAAAGTTTTAAATAGCAGTATTTGAGGTTTTAGAAGTATCTCAATCATTTCAATGACCAT
>JAIPMN010017679.1:1955-15032 GCA_020650975.1 Apostichopus californicus
TTCCAGAGAAAACGAACTTTTTATGAAGACGCTGAAACTTTTTTTAGAGAGGAGAGATTCCCACTTACTGTTACAACATCTCTATACATGTAATGTATTGAGATAATCATAGAAGGAATCCACTTTCTTTTGTGAGTTTACTGTTTTGACCTTTTTTTCGATTTTATCCCAAAGCACCTTTCACATTAAAAAAAAACAATACAAATATAGTACAAATTATTCTTACTTATCAACTGCTGTCATTATGACAGAGTTCAATGAAAGCTAAACAAACCCTAGGAGTAGACTTTGATGGGATTTTCCCTGTATTGACCCCTAATGACCTTTGACCTTTATATACAGTTTGGGAAAGGTTTTAGTGTGAAATAGATTGGTGAGTAAACAGACATGTATACTATATCAGCTTGTTCCAACATTTATACAAGACATAACTTTATTAAACTCTAATAAAGTCTAATAAAGTCTAATAAAGTCTAATAAATGTAATGGTTTTCCCCACAAGGGAGTGGGGAAGGAGTGAAGATGGGAAAGGTATTCTTTCTGGGGAGGGGTGAAGGTGGGGTAGGTATTTGTTCCTAACTCAAGCATCAACCTGGCAGTAATCAGCACTGGAGATTGTAGCTATGGATTGCCACACTTTTGCAGTAAACATTAGTTGGCTAGCATTTGCACTTATAAAGACCAAAATAAAGCATGTTATTGACGTTATCGGTTGGAGTCCTTCAAACAGGAATTCTAAAGGGTTCTTTGACATTCATGTTAGTATAATTTCATTACCTAAGCTAATGAGAATTTTAAAGTCCATTGCATACACAAATTGAAGCAGCAAATTGGAGCAATAGCTTAGTGCCCTCAGTTCTTTTTTTTCAACAGTAACTGGGAAAGTACAATCGTGATAAAAGTTACAAAGTGTAATGTTAGTAAACGACTGGGTGACATATGACACTGTAGAGGGATTACCAGCAAAGTTTCTCACAAATTACATTTTACAGGACGAAAATACAAAAATGACTTGATTGTTAAGGCTTACACACTCAAGGCTGGTAGTCTGCCCAAACCTGAACAGGATGAAACCAGTTAAATGTTGAAAGATACAGATCCAAATGCTGTTTAATGAACAGGTGACTAGTATTGACCAGGTCCCATACATGAAACTAAGGTTCCTGTATGGACATGTGATATTGACCAGTCTGCAGCTTGCACCTCCCACACCTGAACCGGATTCAGCCGGTCAGATGTCTAACCCTAACCGATCCTAACTCTACTTAATGAACAGGTGATACAGAGTAAGCAACACTGACCGACTCCCAAAACTGAATGGTATCAAACCTGTATAACATTGAAACTTACCAATCCTAAGCCAGCTTTATGAACAGGTGATATGGACAGATCAGCAGCCTTCACCTCCCACACTTGAACTGCATCGAACCAGTGGTCAGGAGTGTGTGTACTGTCGAACCGATAATAAGACCGCGGTTTCTCTAAAACGTGGTCCGCAAAGAATTTACTGTGCTGTTCTAGTTCGTCATCTTTCAGTCCGGTTCCGATCTACGCAAAGAGAGAATTTCAAAGTTAAAGTCAATTCCTCAATTTAAATTAAGGAGGCAGAAGAGAAAGAAATTGTCAAGGGGTTCGATGATGATTTTCTGCATCAACACCTTCTGATGGCTAGTTCTTCACATTTAGAGATGAATGGCTAAATTTACACACCTCACGAAGGTGCTCAAACAAGAAAGGGTTAATCCGCAGATGTCTGGACTAGATTGATACTGATTGTGGCACTGAATTTTATAGCAAAGACAAGCAGTGCGAATGGCCTGAAACTGCACAGCACAAAAGATTAATACTTCTTACACAGCCTACCTGCAGCCCCCTCAGCATGCTACTTTATTACCTTAGTTACCTAAATTACCTTTATTACCTAAGTTATTTAAGATCACCCTGAGCATGACCACTGATTTTCTTTTAACAGTGCTTTGTTAAGCTGTGCAATTAAAAAACTACTAGGCCATTGTGAATGTTCAATAAATGCCAGAACTTATAAAAATTTGTTGCCTACCACAAACCTGTTTGAAACATTACATAAGCTTGATTAAAAAAAAATAAATTCCACTCACCTTACAAATAGATTGATACTCTTCACTCTCCTCATCATAGCAGGCTAACAAGAAACCACCATAGGTTCCCGCCCTTTTGCCCCTACCATGGTAACCACCAATGACAGCCAGGTCTAGTGTGTCTCCTGTACCTTCAAGGTAATCCTTTTTCAGCTGAAAGAGAACACAGTGTTATCAATCATTTCACTGAAACACTCGAGACTGATATCATTTATACCTTCTTGAGCAAGTATCACAGTAAAATGTGGTTTCTTTCTGAGTGTTTTGTGAGTAGTGAAACACATGCTCTGAGGGCATAAACTCTTGAGGACATAATCTCTGAGGACATATGTTCTAAAGTAGTTTAAAATAGAAGTGTATAAGCTTAATCTTTTGTTGAAGTTTGGATGATAGGTGTTTAGTTTTGTTTACTTTCAAGCATATTTTAATAGAAGAAATTTTATTCACTTTAAATATCCTAGCATGTTTTTACACAGAGAGACACCTGTTCACATAGCAATTACCAAACAATATCTTTGACCAGACATGTTATAAATAGTGAACAATGGTGAAAATTAAACATATTTAGTTCCATGTTCAATCGTTCAAGCCAAATCCTATTCCTATTTACTTTCATATAACTGTGTGCCTAATATTACAGTGGATTATTCTTTCAGTCTGTTCAAACGTGAACAATTTTGTTTTTTACAAACCTTGAGCCAGTTGTGAGATCTCTTTGATATTTCGTAGGTTGCTTCAGCGTCTAAGGTCTTAACCATCAGTCCCTCACAGTTACCTGACAGAACAAGACACAATGATATTAACTGTGTTCTCACAAATATGAAAATGGAATGATTAGAAGCAATTATTTCTGTGGCTACAAATATTAACACACATTATCTGAAATGTACACTTTTATTCAACAAGTATCCAACCAACATTCAATTGTGAATTTAGTATGATACTGCACAAGATCACTATTTGGAAGGACCTGAATTTGCATTTTTGTGAGTGTGTTTGTGGTGAGAGGGGGGGGAGGGGGAAGGGACAGAGAAGGTCACACATGGACAATATTTACCCTTAGCTATTATTAGTATCACTAGTTATTGGGAAAGGTCTTGGACTGTAATCATCCAGCAAACTATGGAATGTGACTCATCTGAATGTAACAAACCAATAGTTATGTTCACTTTTGGGTCAAGCTCTGTTGCATGGTAAATGTGCAAAAACATAGCTCTCTGTAACATACACTATATAGATGAGATTGTTAAGATAAGTGTTGTTAATTTAAACTAGTACTTTTTTTTTACTTCCTTTATGCACTCTCTTTTGTCTTTTTATATTCTTCATTTTTGGCTACTTCTTTCAACATTTCTTTCCTCCTATTTGATAATTATTTTTTGGGGGGGTTAAACTCTTACCTTTCACCGACTCATCCAGGAACATTTGAATATCTTCGATATCTGAAGATATTTTGGATTTAGCCAGGACAAACTCTCCCTCGACCTCCTGGAAGTGCTCCAGAAGAAGATCTCGTCTCTCACGCAATGGTTTCCTGACAAGTGCCTGAAGACAAATGCAAGCAAAAATTAAACCAAAAAATTCTCTTGTAAACAGAGATTCAATTCACTTTTAGACTTATTGAATTTGCCCTTGAGCCTTACATAAACAATACTTCTCACGACATACCCATTAAGATTGTGCTGTTTCATAAGAATAAGTAACATGTTCACTGATGTGAAAATAGTTATTTGAAACATTCCTTTTGGCACAAATTAATTTGACATTACTACATTCAATACATCGCCTATAAAGTTAAATAGTTTTAAGTTTGTCTGAAGCTTTTGGGAATTTCCCTTGAGAAAGAAAACAAATGTGGCATAATAATGAGATACGCAGTAATCAGATAAATAGAGAAAGATTATTCATAATGATGGTAAAATACTGTTACGAGAAGGGTGGGGGGAGGAGGAGGAGGAGAGATCTGGGAGACAAATAAACAGTTAGTGAGTCTAACAGATTACCATTTGGTCTTTCTACCAACCAATCAAAATAGCTGTTTTTTAATCATGTTACATTTTATACTTTTCACCAGATTTCATGCAGCTAGGTAGTATTGGAGCATGAATTCTATCAAGTTTCTGCCTTCCTTGATCCAAAAAGTTAAAATGGTTGGCTGTTAGTCAGTCTCAAATAGTTGATAACAATCACAACTTAAGTCATGACCGCCATGTAGGCAAGGCTATGAAACTGTGATAGGTCTAAACTGAGCTAAGCAAACACTAACAGAATATCTTAAGTCTTTTACCAAAAACTGTATATTTTAAATGTTTTCAGCTTTATAAATGTCTGTTATCATAGAACCTTTAATTTGCTGCTAAGCTATTAAAATATGTTGCAACCAAAAATGTGGCGGCCAAGCTAATGAGTACTTAAGTGATATGATACTAGATATATAATTATTATCTGAGAGTATATACTTTCAAAGCAAAAAATAATGTGTTGTAACTGACATACCTCTCCGTTAAGATAGAGCAAATCGAAAGGAAAGATACAGACTTGGACTTTAATGTCTGCAATAGTTGCGTCCTTCCGTTTTCTCGTGCTTAGAATCTAAAGAGATGACAAAACAGCCAATAATAGCATACATGTATTAAATCACCATGGCAATGATTATGTCCATCATCAATTTAATGTTCAAAGTTAGTGGAGCACTTTTGAAAGCTTTGATTTTTTTTCTCATTGAATACTAATTTCTGTGTACAAAAATGCTACACATCTTTGCACTTGTATAGCAACTGTACCAATTCGTAAAGCATATTGTGATGCAATACTGGATGAATTTATTCCCGGCCCTTCATGTCAGTATTCAAGTACTATTCAACCCATGTGGTAGAACCAACCAATTTTAATCTGGTCAACGCCTAATGTCTCAGCTATCATCAATGCCCTCACCAAACTCCTTGTCAAATGTTCCAGCAATGTCTATGATCTGATTATTACATGTCTGCTGACTATTAAAAAGCAAACAGCAACAATTGAAGTTTAATAGTGCAACAAGTTTTGGAAAACTTTTATGGAAAGTGTCATAGATAAATAATACGGATGGTAATTTCTGATGCAGTTTGGAAACATGTCATAGAGTCCGCAGTTTACAATTATCAAAATAAGCGTAACTAAGCGAATTAAGAATAATGGTTCAGATACCATTGTGCAATGTGTGCATAGCCTATGCAGACAGCACTCCAGCTTCTAGCATGCCACAAGAAAAACTGTCAGTTGCCTTCTTGGCAGTTTGGCATCATGCATAATTTCCATACTCATGCAGTACATTTGCCTGGTCAGTGTTTCAGACTCGTTGTTACCTGCTTCCTCTGTGTATACTCTCTCCCAGTGTGCTCTCCTAAACATGAGGGCAGTGCACATATACTAGATGAGGCATATACAATCTTCTCTCAAAATGTTAAGCTAAGCTTGCCCATTACATGTGTAAATTAAAAACAAGGTACGTTACAGATACAATGTCAGATATACATGATTTCTTTAAAAGGTTTATGATAGATCGCATCAGGAAACATCTGCTTTCCCAGTATTACAAAGTCATTGAAGATGTCTTTGCTCAAAGTGATTGTCAAATATAGAAATATTCAAATTTTAATTAAGAGACTCAGGTTTGTGAAGTCTTGCTTGCTTTGAAGAGTCAATCTATATATTATATCGATATTGACACATCTAAGCCATCACAACTTCAAAATTTTTGAAGTCATTTTACGCTAATTTTTCTATGCGCATTGTGCCTTGTACTCCAGTATCACCCTTTTATAGAATCAGTCTACAGTCTTAGTGATGTTATGTACAAGTGATGACTCACACAACTAAAACCTATAAGCACATGAAATTAGTTCTACATTTAATTCATCCCAAACAATCAAGCCCTTTTTAACTTTCTATTACACCGAGACTGCAAATTAAACTACAGAACAGTGAACAGATTAAGAGTACGGCTGATGTCGTAATTTAAGACATCGTAAAAATTCCAGATAAAATGTCACTCTACCTGGAAAGGTAAAATCTGCTTTTTCTCTGTATCCCAGGCAACAGCTTCAGAATCAATAATGGCTGATTTGACGGAATCTTTTTTGAATTTTGGTATCCTAGCGATGACGTCTGGGTATTTACTTGTATTGTTTTCTTGGTTACGGCTGTAAATGTGAACTTCACCTGATTCCAGTATGTGAATCTAAAACAAAGAGTAAATTAGAAGATGCAAACCAATTTGGAGAAATATTACCTTTCGTAACAGGATTGAATAATTCAATGGTATAAAATTCAATGCTAGAGAATAAGCATGATAAAATTATTTTTAAGAAATGCACAAAACTTAAATAGTATTTTTCAAAAGACTAATAAACACCCACACTGCTATTAACTTGTTATCAAAGACTAATAATTGATAGGTAATCATGAAAAAAAAGAGGAAATTAATGCTAAATTTAATACTGAGATAATTAATGCTAAGTTTAATACTGCTTTATAATAAGTTCTATTTCCTGTTTGCTACACGATCACATTCACGCTGATAAATATGTCTCTTTGTGATTCACATTTATTCTCAACATTTCTTGGAAATTTCACGAGTGGATTCTTCGCAAAAGTATAATTCTTAATATTGTTACTACTTAAAGCCAAAAAAGAGGATAGTTTCATTAAACATGGACTTTAATGACTAGTAATCAATCATTTAAGTTACTTATCCAATTACTTCAAGGTATATTTAGTGTGAATTGATACATGTACAGGGAGGGTTTGGTTTAATACTACAGACGTTAATTTCAAAGGGATGACACTGTATACAGTTAAAACATTCACACATTTTCATGTTTATTACTAGATAAACAAAAAGCCTGAAGTCGCAAACCATCTCACACGACAGCTCTAAACAAAAGAAGAATATAATCATTCCCATATTCATAGTGACATGGAATAAGAAATAGCTGAGGCATAATTAGGGGCAGTGAAGACTCGCCCACAAAGAAACGTCCAATGCCAGTAAGCTGACCTAGTTTGGGATGAGGTTTAACAGAAGTGTATTAAAGACACCACCACCGATCCCAGAAAATACACACACAGCTTGCTACCGTCGGTAATTAGACACTAGTGTACAGTTAATACATACAGCTACGGTCAATACCCACAACACAGTGTACATCGCAGCGATGGACAACTCAGGTCTTAACTTTTTCAGAGGGCGGCACGCGGTTTGGGGCGAGTCTTCAATGCCTTTAATACATTTCTACATCTGTTCTACAATCTGTTTTAAATATGCAAACTGAGAATTTCTTTGCCTTCCTTGCCTGAGTGACCTTTTTCAGAGGGCGGCATGCGGTTTGGGGCGAGTCTTCAATGCCTTTAATACATTTCTACATCTGTTCTACAATCTGTTTTAAATATGCAAACTGAGAATTTCTTTGCCTTCCTTGCCTGAGTGAACTTTGGACTGCCTTCAAGAAATAAAATATTAATAACAATAATAATATTTGGTTTCAGCTGTAAACTGAAACAGATGCAATAACATACCTGTGCTCTCTCTCCATCATACTTAAATTCACAAATGAAAGCCATTTCCTGGAATCGATTCAAGACTTCACTGACTCCTTTTGTGGGGTGAGCTAACATGGGCTTCAGAGGTACACTAGGCGTGAGCTTACAATGTTTTGGAAGCTCGGCAACTCCGTGCTCTAGAATTGCTGGAATGATTGCATCGTATGAAGGCAACTCACTGGAAGGGAGGGAGAAAATTGTGTTAATTTGAATATTTTTTGGTGTTAATTTTATCGAAAAAGGGCAACAAAAATAAAATGCTTATTCCATTGAGCTCAAGTGTTCTTTATATGTACAGTCCTGTTGCTTATAGAACAGGGACAGTTCTCAACAATAGATTTTCAATTGATTGGCAAAAACATTGGTTGGTATGAAGGGCCAGGGCGAACCAAAAACTCAATATACCTAGATTGGGCAATAATTCTTAACATAGACTTTATCTGTTTTTTTACTCTCTCTGATATTACCGTTTTTGGATGGATTCCATTCTAATGCCTATGTTTTCAGTCCATTCCTATGCCTCAACTGCCCACACCCTGTGCTCCTGTCCTACTAAGCTTTCACATGGAAAACGAGTCTTACTGGTCTCGGGAGGTGATGCATTCGTTTCTGAGCCGACAAAATTCACTTTTACTTCATTGCATTGGCTCAGAGTGTCAACAAATCTATTATACACTTGAGCAGGAATACTACTGTTACTACCAGCCATAATCATCCATTCTACAGAGGCTGGTGTAGCGACTAGAGGCTCTATAACACCTAAAGAAACATTGGCACCATCCAACACTTACCACCCATAACTAAATTGTCATCTATATTTTACTTTACCAATATGCTGTCTTGACAAGTTTTGATGCTTCCTCCATTTCTTTCTTGACACTGTCAGTTATCTTCTTCTTACTTGTGACATTTTCTAACAAACGAGGTAAAAAGAAAAAAAGGGTCAAGGAAAGAATAAGCAAAAAATTAACCATATTATTATTAATGATTTTATAGTTTTGAAATTTGTTAATTAGTGGTTGGCCTTCTAAATAAAGACCCTTCAAATAGAGAAAGTCTACAGCTAACAAGATTTTGTCAGAGTGTTGTACTCACTATTTTCTGAGAGGGCCACTGCATGACCAAGGGCCACCAGAACTGACTGTTCAGCTAGTCCTATCCTGAGTTTACCAGTGAGAGACCTAAGAGATGGAACAAAAAGATTCTTAATGATAATTATTCATCTTTCATTGTGCCTTTTCTGTCCCATTTGTTAAGGTGGGGGCAACGTTGATCTGTTGCTCTACAGCATACCCACCCCCCCCCCACACAAAAAAAGTAATCCCTTTAATAGCTTCCTGCTTAAACATGAAACATAATGACTCACAATTTGTAAATCTGGGAACTGAAGACTGAAATCAATGTTTGTACACTTTTTGTGGAAAAGGGATCAATATATACAAACCAACAGTTTGATTTCTTCTTAATATTTTATGTTGAATGTAAAACATGGTGCTCCTTTACTATTATTTGCCAGTCGGAAAGTTAATAAGACCAAAAAACACTAAGGGGACGGAATATTCCACAGGATTTCCTTTTTGATCTCGGCACAGAATAAATAATACCTTACAAAATGAGGGATGCTAGGAGACCACTCATAAAAACTAGAAATTCACAATGTGAAAATCGATGGTGAAGAGCATATCTTTTCCGTTGTGATTTTTTTCTTGCGTAAAAGTAAGTTGGCCTGACGTTTCGATCCTAGCATGATCTTCTTCAGAGGCTAAATGACAAGTAACAGTAACAGAAGGGACAAAAACACAATGAGATAGATGAAAGGGTATTAGGTGATTTTTTTTCTTAACGTAAAATGAACAAATCTTTCAGATATGACGTACCTGATGATGTATTTAGATTCACATCCCCTACATGCGATCATCATAGCTTTGATGACATCGACCTTCTTAGACATGGACTACGGAGAAAATATCAGAGAGAAGACCCGGGTGTAAGATATACCTGAGAGGTTACTCAGATGCAAAGATTAAAAGATAAACCCACGGAAAATACAGAGTAGCAGACCATTGGAAAATATTCCTACATTTGAAGATGACGAAAAATTTTATGAGAGGAAAATGCCTCTTTCAAATAAAGGGAAAATAGAAACCAAATTAAACACAAGCAGAATGTAACTTTTAATGTTTCTTGCAGTAATAGTTCATGTATTTGGAGAAAACAATGTTGGATCCCTCTTCCCCATGAAATTTTCTTTTTTGCATTGGTAAAGTATAACTTAAAAGGTAAATGTCTCAATTTTGTTTTATAATATACCTGAGCAGTCTGCTTCAATTATATCAAATTTGTTAGCCTAAGAAGGAGATTCTCTTTCTCGAGAAAATGTTGATTTTTGAAAATTTTTTGGGCTGAACACAACATCTTTCTGATATATGAATAGTCATAACATTGCACAAAAATGCATAGAAATTATTTTATTTTCTTGTGCTTTTTTTAAACTTTATTTTGATGGTTTCTTATGGTAGGAGAAGCTAACTGTTAATGATGTCATGTATTTCATATGAGCCATTATTTAAAAATGTATTTCTGAAAAAAAATCTGCAATTGAGAATGGTTGTTCAGTCTTCTATTTAAGGCTTACGTTTCTTGCACGTTACTATTTCTTCGACGGAATACGCAGGAAGGAATAAAAACAAGGAGAAGATATGAGATCTTACGGCATTTCCAGTAAAGTTGGCAATTTCTCTAAGCTTCTTGAAGGTGTTGTCCAAGGTCAACTTAGGTGGAGCAAACATCATTCGTTGATTACATTTGCTTGTCTGCAAAAGAATTTATACAGTTTCAGTTTATTTATTTCCAGTATAAATATAAATATTCATAAAAAGGACATCAAAAATTCAAAAGATACATAACGAAAATTGAAGATGAATTAGTAAAAAGGTCATTTAAACATTCAATTAAAATATGAATATTAGTATAGAAAAATACATATTTAAACACATTTACTGAATATTAAAATTACAATAAAGGTTTAACTTTGCCATTTTCAATATTTATAGCAGCTTGGTATACAAATGAATTTTTGTAAGAACATATTCTGTATTTGGGAGTTATTGACTTGTTTCTTAGATTATAGTTAGTCGTTTCCAACAGATTAACATTACTGATACATGCCCTTAAAAATTTAGAAATACAGTACATTAGTATTAAACACTGAGTAGCAGGCTGCAGTCTAGTTTGAACACTTTGCAATCCAGTTATGAACAAAAACTAGGACCGGAATGATCAAAATATTGCAAAAACAGAGTAAACTAAAAATAATATATTGACTGGTAATACTCTAAACAAAGAGAAGACCTGTACATAAATACACATCAAGAGCTTTGCACTTGAATTAAAGAGTCATAGTCTAACAGTTTCAACAAAGAATCAATAAAAGGTCACTTTTAGAAAGTATTTCTCTTCTTCTCACCTGCGCAACAATCCCAAGGTCTCCTTTTTCGTTGGCTTCTGCTTTTAATGTCGCTGTAGCACGTCCTAGAACGGCATGAAATTTAAAAATAATTGACTAATAATGACCAGAAATCAGTGATTGATATGTGAAAGCATCAAAGGCAAATACATTTGTGACATCAGAATAAAAGTGAAGATGCTGTAATATTCTGAAGCATCAGAAATATTTCTTTCTTTCAAAACAGATGAGCAGCTACTTAAAGGCATTGAAGACTCGCCCCAAACCGCATGCCTCCATCTGAAAAAGTTAACTTTCCCGTTGCTTGCAAGTGAAGTTTTTCTCTTGCCACTAGAAAATGCAGACAGTAATGAAACGTGATGCCTTGTTATCTTTTATTTAGACCTGAGATGTCCATCGCTGCTATGTACACTGCTGTGGGTATTGACCGCAGCTGTATGTACTGACTGTACACTAGTGTCTAATTTCCGACGGTAGCAAGCTGTGTGTGTATTTTCTGGGATCGATCGTGGTGTCTAACACTTCTGTTACACCTCATTCAAAACTAGGTCAGATAACCGCATGAGACATGTCTTTGTGCGCGAGTCTTTAATGCCTTTAACTCTATTTTCAACTGGGATATGTGGTATATTATGCTTATTTGCCCATTTATCCTAACCTTCCCTTACCCTTGTAAGATTATTATTTCCTAAATATAGGATGCTATACCTGTAGCAGCCGAAATAGCTTTGATCAGTACTCCTTCTCCTACTTTCAGTTCCACTCCTTCATAAGCTGGTGCGAGTTTGTTCAGGCAGAGATACACAGAACTAATCAGGTCATCGGGAGAGAGTAGAATCACCGACCAGAAATAGTCGGCCAAAGTCTCACAGATCTTCAGACGGCTGCTGGTCTCTTCTATAATCTCTAGAGTGTTTGCCAGAGCTAGATACGGGACTCTGTTACGTTAAAGAGATAAATTAGTAAGAACTATACATATTCAACGGAGACAGGTATAGTGGTAAGGTACAGATCTCATGGGGGAGGGGAGGGGAGACATCAGGTGGCTCTTTATGGGCCAGATTTAGTATTAATCCTCATTCTGGTAGCTGCCTTTCGTAGTGAAAAGTTGTAGAGTATATTCAATTTACATATTACAGTAAATAAACATGCCAACAGCCAAATACATGAGGCATATTGTAAGGAAATTTGACTAATTTTTACTGATTAGTTAACAAAAAGACAAATCAGTTTTGTGGCTCTTTTCCAGTTTATAATTTCCAAGTTATCTCCCCATTGTTCTTTCACTAATGATTAATATTTATATGCAATTTTCATGAAATCTCTTCCTTGCCGTTTTCCGGGTTACAGTAGTTGCGATTGACTGGCAGCTGATCTAAACGTGAGGTGGCACAACATGACCAGCTCTCGGATTCGGCCACAAGACGCTGTTTACGTCACACAGAAAATAGCAACTCGTAGCATTGGGTGCGTTTCGCTGGCATTTGGGGTCTACAGTGTCGCCAGACGTAGCAACTCGAGCTGGCCAAATGTGACCTGTATTCGGGGTGGGCTCAGGGGCATAGCGAGCGGGGGGTGTGGGGGGGTGTCACACCCCCCCAATAATTTGGTCGCTGTCGGCAAATTTTGGGTCTGTCGGCAAATTTTGGGTCTTTCGGCAAAAGGAGAAAAGGTGAAGAGAGCGGAAGGGGAAGAAAGAAGGAAAGCTGAATAGAGAAAAGGAGAACGGGAGCTTCTTCTGTGCCAAATTTGACTTAAATATGCACCAGATTGCATCTAAGGACGTTTCAAAACTAAAAATTTCCAAAGGGGAGGGGGACACCCCCTCCCCTTAGACCCCTCTCCCATTTCAGACACCACTTCCAGATCCGTCGGCAAATCAAATTTGACTTAAAATATGCACCAGATTGCATC
>JAIPMN010017685.1:0-23033 GCA_020650975.1 Apostichopus californicus
CTATGGCATTTGTAGCATTCCTCATACCTGAAGTGACATGTTCTAGGTAAGTGCTGACCTCCACACCTCCAACATTTGAGTGTAGTTTCCCGGGCTTGGCTTTTGTTTTACTGCTGAGGCTTAGCTTTAGGCTTCGTAAACACCTTATTAACATTTACCTCTGGCTGTGGATTTGGTGTGCCTATTTGCTTGATGTTTTCCACATCTCTTTGAGCCATTTCCATTGCTGTAGCAGTTTGATATGCCTTAGCAAATGTTAAACTCGTACCACTGAGGAGTTTTCGCTGTATAGCAGAGTCTTTCACACCAACCACCAAACGATCCCTGAGCATATTATCCAGCTCTTTAAAATCGCACCCATCACTCAACTGTCGCAAATTGGCAACAAACTGAGAAATAGTTTCATTTGCTTTCTGGCTGCATGTATAAAATCGATAGCGCTGCACTATTTCAGTAGGCTTAGGCGAAAAATGATTTTTGAGCGCGTTTACGCATTAACCATAATTCTTTACACTTGGTTTATCTGGTTGCAATAATGCCCTTAATGTATGGTAAGCTTTACTACCAATACTGGTTAGTAACACTGAGCGTTTCTTACCATCATCTGTTACATTATTTGAATCAAACCAAGCACCTAACACCTCTGTATACTCTTCAAAATTACTGAAGTTTTCTAACAGTGGCGTTACACCAATTGTCGCCATGGTTACACAATATTCCCTTTTTGCCTTTTATTACTGGCTAAGTAATAAAATAACAGTCCTAGGCTCAAATACCAAATTGGCTACACAATTTGTAAGGCTCTAGGCTAGGCTACTGTAATTGGCTACACAATTACTAATTAGGCTAGGAATATAGGCTATATATTTCATACACCAGTATAGGCTTGGATGTGCATTTATGTAATCTGGGCTAGCTAATAGCTACCTAATGTAGGCTTTGCCATACTGTATATTCTACTTGAATATATTTTAGGCCAATGTGCTATACATTGTGGTATTGTAGGCTAGGCTGTTTGCAATATCACATAAATTATCTTGACCAAAATATTACTCCAGTTCAGTTTATCTCAATATAAATTCTTAGCTTGGGGTCCTCAAAAAGTCTCCAAAGTCCACTTCGTTGGTAAATAATGACAGTCTTCCGTTGTCGTCCAAGGCAAGCAACGTCGGTGCACTGTGGTCTGCTACGCCAACATCATTGATTCTGACCAGTTCACAGTCATCGGGTTCGGCTGGGCATTTGGCTTCATTTCATGAACAATATTTTGGGTTGTTGACGTCAGTTTGAACGAACAAATAAGTCCCATATTGCAGGTGAACACTTTAACATGTGTCGCAGTTACATTTCTTTTGTTGTCAAACTGTTCCTTCGCTGTGATAGAGAGATAATATTTGTCAGTTCCAACGCAATTGATTCGTCGTTATAACGTTAGGATACACATTATTTTGCGTATAGTCCATGGGCAGTATACGTAGTACTGCACAACATATCGGTAGGCTAGGTAGTATAATCGCACGAGACGAGCGCTTGGCTTACGGTAAATTTTAACAAAGATTTACTGCTTTTAAAATGTCCCGTTTGACTTTGAGGTTACCAATTATCGACATCCCTCGTCGCCATGTTTCTGTCGTGTCCTTCTCCGGACATAACAAGTATAAATGACTGTAACAAGTTAGTTAAAAGTTCCGAATCATGTTTATTAAGATGGCTGATCACTTGCTCTGTATTGCCAATCTACAGTCTTTTCAAACACATAATTATTAACTATAATACATAACATAAGTATATAGCGGATTAAATTATCGCCGTTTGTTTGAGAGAACTTTGACCGTATCTCTTAGTCCTGCTTCCCTTAAATCACCAGTTTTCATATTGTTAATCTTGTTGTATTCCTTCTTGAATATAGAAGTGAGGAAAATATTGAAAGTGAAATGCTCATTTCTATTTAATTTATTCTTTAAAAGTATTGAATGTCACTTTTCTCTCTTGGAACAGATATCGGTCTACAATTTTAATTTAAGTCTACTTTAGGTAATCTAGCTCCGACTCGTTTGATAGATAGTCGTTCCCTGCTTTACGAACCGAAAACTTCATTATCCCAGGAAATATTACTGGCAATCACTTTGAGAACCTTCTCCTGAAACACTGCAATAGATTTATTGAAATTACCTCTCCATTGAACTGGTACATTTGGGGTATTATTAACACTCAGTTTTCCTGAGCTCATGCCCAAAATTTGGCGCAAGAATCTTACAAATTAACTTCCAGCATTGGATACGTTTGTCATCAGTTGTCACACTTGCTGTCCTCCAAAGATTTTCTACCAGTCAGTTTTGAGATATATACCAGCCAGTTTGAGATATCATTGTTATTCTATCTTTGAATCATTAATCATTTAATTAAATCATCGACATGTCACCCAGTCTGTCTGTCTGTCAAACTGCCCATCCATCTATCAGTTTGTTAATATATTATAATTCTAATTTCAAATCTCAATCATGTTGGTTTAACCTCTCTATTTTCATCAGTTTGAGGAAGTATTTTTCACGGACACCTTCAAAATTTGGTTCAATTTTTCAATGGATCCTTCCGGCATCATGCCAGTCGAGCCAGTGATTATCAACACGACAGTTCCAGTAGAGGTTATCTATTACCAAGCCGACGGGTTCGACGGCAACGACTCACTAATACTCGGAGAAGCATTCAAGTCCGACACAGAGATAGTGGATCTCACCTTTACAGTTACTCGTAAGTGTCAAGGTTCAAACAAAAGATTTTATCATTTAAAAAGGTCCTCGAAAACTAATTCAGGCTGTAATCTGCTACGAAAGTCTAAAAAGTCACTGGGCCGTGTTCAAACTTATATTCATTAACAGATTTGTAGAGCCCACTCCACATAAAGGTCAGAAAAAATAATGAGTATGCAAAGCTGTTTAGAATTTCAATTTTTTTAATTCTTGGCTTACGTTTTGAACAGCTTGCGAGGATGCTTTGGGTATGGAAAGCGGTCAGATTCTAGACTGCCAGATAACAGCCAGCAGCTTCCAGGAGTCGCCCACAAACCCATACCCTCCGACTAAAGCAAGGTTCAACTCGGATTCTGGCTGGGCGCCTGGAGTCAGAAACGGCAAACCGTTCTCAGGCAACGATTATATACAGGTAACTAACTATGGATCCTGTATACGTTCTCTGTCAATCAACTATTTGTAAATATGATATTCCAAAATTTCAGGGGTAAATTGAAATTGATTTGTACATCCTCTGAAACCCAGTGGCGGAGCGTCCATACAGTCAGGGGGGGCGGATGCCCCCCCTGACGGACTCAGATGGACTGCTGGCGCCTTTTTCAGCTTTTTACCACTTTTAACTTATTCGCGGTTATTGACTTTTTTATTGCGCTCTCATCTACCTATTGACATTTGTCACATTTTGTTGGTGTAATTTTCTGACAAAATGCTCTAACGGTTATTTATTCTTCGTTTATCTGCAAATTAGCAATGCCCGGAAAGGGTCATTACTAAAAAAAAATTCGGTAGGCTCCGCGCCAACCTATGGTGGCGCTCCGCTTAGATAGTGTCGAAAGCGCCCCTACAGACCATTCTCGCCCCCTCTGACCAATACCCCTAGCTCCGCCACTGCTGAAACCAATATACAAAACACCGCCTGTGGATGTCGGGTTAATCTGTGAGGTCCTCTGACTTCCAAAGCAAATTCTGTTTTGCAAAGGTCATGAATTGTCCCTATCCCTAGTTTGTCACGAGGAAGTTATGTCTTCTCACTAACAGCGTTTTACGGGAAACCGTTGTGGAATGTTCACCGACTTGAATTTAGCATTTCATTTTTATTTCCATTTAGAGATTTTGTGACTATTTAAAGCCTCTAGTCATCCATTCAAGATTTTGATTTCTTTTTGCCCCCTTGTATGTATTGAAAAATCAAAGATAATCTTCAGTATTGTGAATGGTTATTGATTCATAATTATTCATGATAGTGTATGTCACGTGATGTGGTCAAGAGACCCAGATCGAAGCTTCTGGAAGGACCTTTGCTGGTTCTTACAGGAGTCACGTTCTGGGAGTTGTTGGGAAGTGAATATTCGAAAGCAGAAAGCAGAGAAATATCAATAAATCGGAGTCGAATCAGACCTTAATCGCGTTTCTGATTATTGTTTATTACCCTGAGATGTCTCTTCAATCAAGCCTACCATACGAAACACAACAGTATGTATGTTAGTAATTTTTGTGCAATTTTATGTTTTAGTATATTAGCAATACTTAGCATCATCTGTAATATTATATTTACAACAAATCTTGTTCCTTCTCTTCAAAGATTGCTTTTGGTGCCACGTATCGCATCTCTGGGATTATGATGCAGAAAGCTTGGAACAACACCATATACTGCGATACATTCCGTGTGAGTTACAGCGAAGAAGGAATCGTATGGGCCGACTACCAGGAGGCTGGATCGACTGTGGTAATTAAACTTAGGTTCTAAGTAGATGGTTCAAGTAAGCTCATATCAGGACCTTCTAACTAGTATGCTGCATGTGTGAATGTCGTGGAAGCTAATTGGAAGTGTTCGGGTTGACTTTGATGGATTTATTAAATTAGTTGATATTAAACTTCATTTTACTCATTACAAATCCATTTCATTAAATCTTGACAGTGGTCACATTTTATTTGAAGGACCAAAGAAAAGTTTCATAACAAAAATATAAAGACAACTGTCATGTTGCTGTATATGTTTGATTAATACCTATATGAAAATATGTTTTGACCAAAAAATTATTAAAAACTCTAAAGTTATGAAATACTCCCCTGCAAGTTTAACCTTCACTTGTTGAAACAATATCTTAGGAGGAGCAAATTTCTTATTTTGAGTAATATTTGATAGATTTTGGTTGATGATGATGATGATGATGATGATTTATTTGTTTCAACACATAGTAATACAAGGTGAACAAGACAATATAACTGCAAATAAGTAAAATATGTGAAAGGAAGTAAACTAAGAAACCCTTGTGGGCTTAATCGAATAGAGTACTCCCATCAAAGAAAATAGAAAACCTTAACACCTAAAAAAGAACTCCCCCCCCCCCCCCAAAAAAAACAGATAACCTTAACAAATAAGACATATAACACTACTAACACTACTGATAAGTTTATGGATATTTGGCAGCTACAAGTAAAGGGCTGCTTAAATTAACTATTGTAAGATTCTTGAAATTTTCTGTTTTTGTTGTTAATACCTCATAAACTGAGAATATATTTGAATGCATGTGCACTTTTTCTTTGGCTGTTACTTCATTACATATCAAACCCCCTTCCTCCCCCAAGCTATTTAGTTACTGTGTTGTGTAGTTTGCACATTGATATTTGAGCCTGCAAATCACCATGTGGGCAAAGTATGTGTAACCTTTTACGTATTAAAGTTATATGCAGGTAAACCATGCCTATTTTTTGTTTGTTTATTTCTGATATTTGTGTTAGCTAATTGGTTTCATATCAGAATACTCCAGAAGAGCCTTAACTGATCTCAAAATAAAAAATGAAAAAAATATATATAAGGAAAGTTTACAGTAACAAACTTCTTTTGTCTGTTTGGTCTAGATTTTTAGCAATTCTTGGACTCAAGCCGAGGGTAACGACACTTACGATGATTACTCCTTCACCTCGTTCTCCAACCTCTTCAACGCCCGCTTCCTCCGCATCCTTCCCCAGACCTCCTCGAACGATACTAACTATCCGGTCATGAGATTTGAAGTTTATGGATGCAAGTTGGATTTTGAGTCACACGACTTAACCAGTGAGTCAGATATTTAGTTACAGTTTTGGAATGGTCACTAATTTATTCTGTCGTGAGACTCGAGGTTGATGGATGCGATATGAGTTCTCATGACTTAGTAGGCTTAAGTCATAAAGATTACACTTTCGATTAATGACTGTATATCGTGGTAACAGATTTGAAGTTTATAGGAAGGCAAAACTGATTCTGAGTCATCACTTAACCAGCTATTTCAAAAGTTTAGTTCTTTTGTTTGGATGATAAAAGTTTGAATTTCGTCACATGACTAAATCAGTAAATCAGATACTTGGTTTCTATTGGTTTTTACATATCTGACTGAATATGTTTACTTGTTTGGGTTGATGATGACCCCATGCATGTTTTCGATTGCATGTTTCATTGTTGCCAAAATTTGCATAATTAATGAAGACAATGGAAAGTCACAAGCTATATTCTAGTAGCTTGATGCTTTCACTTGTTTCAAGTTTCATGAAATAGTTTAATATTTCTTTTACTTACAGGTGCTTGTCCTGTGAAGAGTTATCCATGTAAGTATATCACTTTCCTTGTATTTCTTTTATAATCAATAACATTTCTTTATAATCATATAACAATTCAAAAAAAAAAAATCAAAAGTGTAGCTTTGCTATATTCCACATACCATACCCCAAAAAGTAATTTTCTATAATAGTTTCTGTGTGTAATAGAAATATAACATTACGATTCATTGAAGTGACTACTACCATAACAGATCTTAATAAAAATATTCAAAAGTGTAGCTTTGCTACATTCCACAAAGCAAGTGAAATATTTGTCAAATTAAGTGCACTAAAAGTGTTAAAGTAAAAACATCTTTAGTTAGTCTTGCATGTACATTTACTGGGGAAGGGTGAGGGGGGGGGGGGAGGGGGTTGGTGATTAGGTGATTGTAAACTGATTTATATTTAAATTGGTATTTAAATAATTAAATACACTTTTATGTCAATTCTGTTTGATGGATGGGGAATTTTTCTCTCTTCTCTTCCAGATGGTATCAACTACTACGAAAGAGGTTTTATCTTTGATGAAATCAGTCAAACAGTGTTTGTTTGCATGCTGGAGTACATTGAGTAAGTATACATTATCAGACGTGAACAGTCCTCAATCTCTTCACCCATTAAAATATTTAGCAAAGAATGGATTTAAATTTAAAAGAGTAAAAAAGTGTTTGGTTTTAGAACAAGATGTATACTATTAGTACGGACCAAGTTCCAACTCAAGGTTTCAAGTAGCAGGTTGCTTGTTGTAACTAGTCATTTGAAGTTTCTGTGAAGTTATTAGTTTTGGATTAAATAACGAATTTTACATATGCTGATTTGTTATTTTATGTCACCTTTATCAACAGTGGTCCCACAAGATGCTCATACTCTAAGGATGTGGGAGTTACTTGGGAAAGTGAGTTATCTTGTCATTTTTGTCTGTTGATCACCTAATATTCCTTCAAAGTACCTAGTTAAAAATATCGGTACAATTTATCATTCTATTAATTGTTTCAGGTTGACACATGTTGGTAAGATGGTTTCTATTCTTTCTTCATGGATATTTTTGGAAATATAAATTTATTTCATCAGGTCGAAAGTATGTTGTAAAATAATGAATATCTGTGGAAACAATCTAGTGCATACCCAGCCACTTTAAAAATTATCGATCAACTGTGTTAAATGATTTAAGCCGGAGAGAAACTTTTGAGATAATGAAGAGAAGTCAGTAAATGGGTCATTTGGACGTCTTTAACCCCATGTCAAATCCTACCATTTAGCCATTTTTTTCCTGTGTAAGATTGCAAGATTTTCTTCTGGACAGTCCAATATTTCAAATTTCACTTACAAATACAGCATGGTTTGTTAACCCAATTGCGAATGCCCTTTAGACAGGTCTTTCAATACGGTATATAAAAACTTGGTGGCAAGATTTATGTTTTAGTAGTAGCAACCACTTCCGACCCAAATAATAGAACCCGCTCTGTCTTCAAATCCCATTTACTTAGAAATTCCTCCCCCTTTAGTAATCCCTACCTAATTGGCTCTTCAGTTCCAACCTGTTTATTTATGGCTTCTTTACAATGTTAATTGAACAATACTTCACTTCTCAGCATCTCCCTGATCGAATAATAGACAACTTTCCCTAGAAAAAAAAAGTGTCTATTCTACAAACCTTATATATTATCCCCTGTAGGACCTCTTGTGAGGTCGAACAGGGGTAAACTCCTTTTATTTGATTTATGTCTTAGAGATAGATATAAGCATATTTTGCCACAACCTTTGCAAAGAGAGGAAATGTCTTCTTTATACACTTCATTCTAAAGGAAGGAAGCTTAAAGACTTGACACAATCTTTGTTCAGTGCCACATGACTATTTGAATGTTTCAATTTGGTCGCAAGAAGACTTCTACATGTCTCTGGTCAAGCTGCCACTGCACCTATAAATTATCCCCTCCCCCCCCCACCCTTTTCTTGTCTTACTTCTTCAATCAGAGTGGGTTACTGTGAAATATCTTGCCTTTATACTTTGAAATCGCAGGTATCGACAACAACGTGGCAAACATAAATTTCCTACACAAGGAAACCCAGGAACTGTTTGGTCTCTCCCAAAATGGTCAAGCTATCATGTTCAGCAATGACCTCGGGGACAGTTGGTATTCAATCAACAACGACTACTTTGAGGAGGTACTCCTGGACAAGTCCTCGATCGTAGAAGCCACCGTGGTACCATGGTTGGACTTTGACGAGGACCCTGAGCTGGATTTTCTGTTTTCTGGCGATACCCTGGAGGGTACCTTCATCCGCTTGGACAGGAACGGTGAGGGAGAGGGAGCCGAGCAAACAGTCACTTCACGTTACAGAGAGAGGACCACTCTGGTACCAGCCACAGGAGTTTCTGATGGAGTAACCTTCGATGGTGACTCCGGGACCACCTCGGCACCTGTGGGTACCAATGGAAATATGACCTCCGATTCCAATTCCGTGGCGACACGGTCCAGTCTGTCGACAGCAGGTGCAGATGGCGCCACGACCATCGTAGAGTTGGCATCCACGGAAGAGATGATGGCGTCCACAGGAAAGATGGTGGCGACCACTGAAGAAATGGTGGCGACCACCGAAGAGATGATAGCGACCACCAAAAAGATGATGGCGACCACAGAAGGGATGGTGGCGACCACAGAAGAGATGGTGGCAACCACCAAAGAGACGGTGACGATGACGGAAGAAGTGTCTGCAGTAGGGATGATGGCTACGATAAGAGAGGGTACCACAAGTGGGTTCAGCAGTGCCACTGACAACAGCACCTATACCATGATGACAGCTTCACCAGATGATCCTACCTCTGAGAGTCTGGAAGGCACCACACCGGCGCCAGCAGCAGCTTCCACGGTGGCCAAACTCATGACTACCATGGGTGTCACCACGGGTATGGCAGAAACTATACCAGAGTATACCACACCATACGGCTACTGGCTGATCCCACCTCAAAATCGAACATTCCTCGAAATTGCTGGTAGGAGTCATTTTTCCTTTTATTTGTCAGTTTATATAGAGAGATGGCCCTGTTTCATTTATTTTTTTGTTTTTGTTTATTTGTTTGCTTGCATTCGTTTATTTGTTAGCTTGCATTTGTTTATTTGTTTGTTTGTGTTTTGTTCGTTTATTTGTTTGCTTGTAGCACCAGCAATACCGCTTCATTTAATAATAATAATACAAATAGGAATTAGTTTGGTGTTGAATTTTTTTACATATTTTTTATTTTTATGGTTAAGCCATAAAACACACTTCTTACAAAAAACTAAAATCTGTTACTCCATGCACTCGGTCCACGAAGTGGAGCGCTATTTGTAGTTGGAATCTTGAAAAGTGAACCGACATTCCCGAAGGAAACTGGTGGTTAAACTAAGATTAGATGTGGAACATCCCATCACTTAAATACCTACCTTCTCTTTTCTAATACATTATTCTGCTGTATTGTAATTTTGGTAAAGCTATGGACTAATACATATTTCTTTGCTGATATGAATCCACTTTTCAAACAACTCAACAACTTTGTATTTAGTCACAAGAGTCGACTTAAGTTAAAATCCAAGTATAGATCTTTTTTAGTTTTATTTCAGTTTATGTATCCACCCCCCCCCCACCTAAGTACATGATTCCTGCGGAAGCAGGTCACTTCGCCCAACAACCATTTCGCTCAACTCCCATTTCGCCCAACCTTACCATTTCACCCAACCAGCCTGGTCATTTCGCCCAACCAGCCTGGTCATTTCACCCAACCTTGATTAAATATTATACTTCAAAAGGAAACGTTCGGGAATTGTTAACTTGTAATATAACTTGCATTGTATGCGTAACCGCCTAAAGTAGTGTAATACTACAAATCAAATTGAACTAGTGAACTAGAAACGGTGATATTATTCCACACCGATTCCCCTTTGTTTGTATAATAATATAACTTCCATTGCATGCGTAACCGCCTAATGTAAGTTGTGTAATCCTCCCATTATACCTGAAATAACTGCTCAGACTCCGATCGATATCGAGCGGACCTCCCTCTACCCCGAAGTAACATAACCCAATATAAATCAAATTGAACTAGTGAAATAGAAAAAGTAATATTATTCTGACTGAATATTAGTAAAAAAAAGGTTGGGCGAAATGACCAACAAGGTTGGTTGAAATGACCAGGCTGATTGGGCGAAATGGCAGTTGGGCAAAATGGTTGTTGGGCGAAATGGCAGTTGGGCGAAATGGTTGTTGGGCGAAGTGACCAGCAAGCATTCCTGCTCTCTTAAAAGATGGCGGTATTACAGTTAGCATAATGCATTCTTTCTTCTTTTTTTTCCAGCTGGTTTAACAGGTCTGTTCTGGAGAAATGTTACCGTGGAAGGCAATGAAACAATGACAACGGAATGGACACTGATGGGGGAGTGGTTTTACCCTTAAACTGAAAGCTTTAGTATTAGTGTAAATCTTGTTTTCCCATGTTTAAAGTCCACAAATTATTTTATAAACATTCTTTTTCTCACTCTCTCACTCAAAGAAACAAACAAGTGGGCATTAGCTATTTTCCAGGTAAAGATGTGACGTCACTTTTTTGAGGTCATCTGACAAATTGGGATGATTCTTTCAATTCTAAATATGATATCATATCGTAGCTTTGTACATTTCAATAAAGAAACAATCATAATATAAATGGCTGGTCTAGGTAGGTGTATGTATTCCCATTTGATTCAGGGGGGGGGATGGGGTGGTGTCCCCAAACCTGACACCACCTTCCCCTGGGATATGCTTCTAACTAAAAACCAGCCCGGTGGGTGTGCTGCCACGCCCTGCACTCTGGGTTTTACTCACAAGCGCTCTAACCACCGGGGTCCCACAAGCTAGGCATGAAATGAAAATATTTTTTGACAGCTGGGAAATGCATGCAACCAATCAGAAGATGACCTTAATGCAACAGCAGGCCACAGAAGTGGTTATGCATGGTGGAATATGTTGTTGTTTTAAGAGACCACAGCTCATCAATACAACAATTCATTTGACATGACATTCAGTCGTTTTAGGATTTGTTTACTACAGTGTAATGGTTGGGCTTTGTATTTATACTACTTGTTACATTCATGATTCATTTGTTTTACAATAAGATGTTCACTATAGCACCACTGTAAGAGGAACGATAATGTATGTGTGGCCTGCCTATATGTACCCCGGCCATCAGTGAATGGAAATATTGTATCCTACATAAGTGGTTAGAACTTTAGAGGGGTGATGTTTGCAGTCTCTCCCTCACCATTAAGTGACCAGGAATGAAGGGGTTGGGCAGGAAAGGGGGGTGGGAATGAGCACTTGCTTCCTAGTTCTCATGAAATTTGATGAAACAAAACGGAATGTGTATCAATCTGCAATTGTTCGCTGCCATTTTTCAATTAAGGAGATGTATGACATGTGTGCACTACCCAATCACTAATTTAATTTTAAATATTCCTTGTTTCCGCACTGACTTTATTAAAATGTCAGCGGCAAAATAACGAAGGGTCTCGTGTACGTCCCAGATCCCGAAATAGGACATGGATTTTAAGTTACTGAGATTTTTACATTATTTCAAAGATTATGTGTTAGTTTGGTGTAATTCATGATTGGGTAAATTAAGGTAAAGAATATTATGTAAAAAGTCACATTCAAAACTTTCTGTATATTATCTGTAGAAAATACTATCTGTGAAATATATTTAAAAAAATGTAGGTAAATGATAATGTCAGTGTCCTGTAAAATATAGAAGATATTAAAGCTGATCAGTTTTTTTGTTGTGTTTGTTTTGTTTCTTGTTAAAAATGTCAATGTAAAAGGAGGTGGAGAGTTAAGAACGATCCTTCAATTTTGTGAAAAACCTCAAAGGTTACTTTTCATAAACTTAAAGTGCCTGTTTTTGTAATGGAATGATGCCCTTTTCCATTTTTGTAATGGAAATTTAATATGCCCCCCCCCCCTTTCCCCTGTAAAATCTTACATTTTTTGAGGAGAAAAAATAAAAACACTGCTGTAAGAATGTCCTCTTTATTTTTGGTGCAGAATGCAGATAGGGTGAATTTGGTTGGGACAGTTTCATACGATTTCACGGTTTCCCCCAAAAACCAAGTCACATGTCCCAATGCCATTCGATTTAAGTTTGTGAACACTCTTTCTGCCGCCTCTGTTCAAAACCCTCTAACAAATGTCATACCTATATTTACTCAATGAAACTATAATTGAGCGACGGAAAACTTAACTGGGAGACATTATAACGGATTGAAATTTAACAGCAAAGTGACCCTTGGCTGGTACGGGAAGCTCGAATCAGTGACGTCATATGATCACAATTTAAGATTTACGACGCTCGATGTTTCAGAAGAGACATTTTCTACAAGGTTTTTGAACGTACCATCGACTATCTTGAAAAGAAATCACAAGTTATTTGCCCAATGCAATAGACAGCAATTTAAGCCTTTTGTTGGCGTACCCCGTTCACTGGCTTATCATCTCCTAATTATTAAGCTGTACGGGCGCTACAAGTTTACTATAGAGGGACCACATTTTTCACTAGGCCTACTTATACAAGTGACATTTCTCACGTTTCTGATAAGTATCCGTCGGTGTAAGTAAGGATAACTTGTGACTAGGACTAAAGCTAAACTAAAGAGCAAAGACATCTTTTGCTAGAACAGGATTCGAACCAGTGACCCTGTAGCCTACATTCATGCGCCCCTCGTGCCGAATGATAAAAAGCTTTTTGGCTGAAACAAAAGTATAAGAAAAATGTAATTAGAAGTGCCCTTAAATTTTGTTTAGGAACAAAGTAAACGATAAAGTAGTTAAAAGTGCTTTGATTTGTTAAACCACTGAATGCAATTTACGGTGATATAGAATGCACAGATGGTCTATTTGTTGAGGCGTTTTGAAATGATTTTGCGGGTGCCCCACCTAGACAAAGTCACACGTCCCACTGACCTTCGGAATTCCGTTCCTCCTGGCTCCACCCGGCTAACCCTCCTCCTTATAGTCCTAAGCAAGCCTCCTCTGCCACCTGAGCAAGGAATTTACAGTCAAGCCGATCACTTAGTCTAGACCGTGAAAACTTCAGAAGTGCGTAAATAACTTTTCAAAAAATAAATACAACTTAAAATACACTTAAGAAGTGATTCTCTTGCCCGGCCATTATCTACGCAAGAGCTAAACGTGAATAGCATCAATATATATATTTTTTTATAAAGTTGTTATTTATGCCACCGGTGAAATCGTTTCCATAGTAACTTACCATCAAGGTTTCACCACGTATGGCTATATTTGCATACACGTCAGTGTTGCATATTAGTTTGCGTAAACAACAGCATGGGAGAACGTTCTAGACTCGTCGGTCCTTATGAGTATTTAATAAGTTATATACGACTATGACATAAATGACGTCATTGTTCCATTTCGAGTTATAATCTTCGAAAAATCACACACAACAGACATTCTTTTAAGCCACTAAAACGTACATATGTCTTATTAATAAGTTAATGAAATGAATAATGCAGAATACACTTATATTTGTAGCATCATCGGTGCTTATTGATGGAAAGTTCAAAAGGCTTAATTGTTGGGCGATTAAAAATAAGGTTCGGATATCTCTGGCTTTGTCGAGAGAACTATTTCCGGGTCAACTGCCCTCAAGTTAGTACACATGTTCTTCTGTTCGACTCAGACGGTAACAATTTGTCATACAAAAGTACGTAGGCTACACTGTGTCATTAGAACCTGTTGGTACGATTACGTTACAGCATTGTGCAAACGCAAGAGTGCATTGTCATAATTCCACAGACTGCATGCACCCATCTTTGTATGAGCTTATATTACTTCTTTTCCGTAAATACTAATACCGAAAGTATCTCCTTACACTCATCTGTTTTACTGGAAATTGCCGTGTATACTCTGAAAAAGGAGTGTTGAATTTTCAACCGTGTTGGTAAATTTGCTTGAAAGTTGAACTTCACTGGCTTGCCGTTATATTCATAATGTGTTAGGATAGTAATGAGCTAGGCCCAGGACTAACTTAGTAACTGTCAGAGCTCAAATGTAAGGCCTAGCGTAGGGCATACCGTGACTGAGTTTCAAATTCCTTTGACAAGATGGGGTTCAATGGGGTTAACCACACGAAGGATCATCATGTTTTTGTAACAATAGAATAACCTTTATGGAAGTCACATTAACTGACTGATTAAGTGTAACGTTACTAATTACTAGGCTACAGTACAGTTCGGTATAGCGAACGAAAATTGACATAGCCGAATCTTTGCTGCAAATAACTGCCTTTCGAAAAGTTTGCTGTGGTTGGTTAAACATTTACTATGTTTGCATATTCTTGTGGTGAATTTTATTTTCTGTTATAGAAAAGGATATAGGCATATAGCCTTCGCTGTAATTCGCAACGGTGCATCATCATTATTTACACAGTAGCCTAGCGTAGGGAAATCTGTCCAATCTCTGATCACAAAATGCGGTGCAAAATTGTCAAATTATTATACCAGTCCAAAGCTGTACAGCAATTTTTTACATAAGAACCATGGTATTTTTTATAAGAGACAAAACTCATAACCTTCAAAAGTGCTAAGTACACAAAATTTGAACCCTAGATTATTTCCTGTAGTGTAGGGTGAATAGGGTTTAAGTAAAACCTAGTGGTGGAATGATTCAAAGATTAGCTGAAAATACCATGTGCTTTTAGTTGATTCATGTGAAGTCAGATGGTGCATTTTGTACCAAATTCTGTAAATTGGGAGTGTTTTTTCTTTGTTTCATAAAAAAGACTGAATGCACACATAGTGTCATTTCTTTCTGAAAAAAACTAATGACCCCTAGTGGATAATGGTATGTTCTATTGTCAATTTGGTAGACCTGGTGATAGTATAAAGTTCTTTGAAATTAGTGATTATTTTCACATAGAGCAACAAAACACTCTTTGTTATGCAAATTAATGTTGTGTAACTTATGCCCATTATTTTTGAGAAATTAGTCCCTGGAGGTTGGATTTGTTGTGTCATGTTTAATCACAAATAAGAGTTGAACCGTCTCTTTGTTAACACTTGACATGGTTTAGACATTTGACCACCAGTCAGTAGCATTTGCATTTTGTATCTTGCTTTCCTTTGGACGGAGTTTGATCTAATTTTCAGGATATGTTAACAGCTGTTTGGTTTATTGGTAAGGATGAGTATAGGTCTTCCTGTTACACAGAAATTTTGACCAAACTAGAAACTGACAATTTGCGTAAGCGAGCACTGGCGTTAGCTGTCCTGCTGTTGTAGGCTTAGGCTTAACCATTGACATACTGTAGGCCTACATAAATCTGAATGTCTCATTCAGTCACTGCAGAGTAAGAAAAGGTACCAGTTATATGTGAGATATCCCCAGTGGTACTAACATGGTATTATTTAACCCTGTTGTCAATTCAAGATGGCAGTAGTTTTGTATATATGTCAGAAAGCCACTTAGGGCTATAACAGGCATTTTAAACTTTCGAAGTTCATTACTACTTTTCGGTTTCGGCTTTCTAACTCGCACCCAATTAAATGTTAAATGTCTCTAAAGTTGTCAATTTATTCAGTCTATTAATATTTGATGGTGTGGATTCAGTTGGTAGTCCATGTTAACTGTACATTCTCATATTCGACTCAATTTTTTCTCCTGTGGTCTTTCAGTCATGTCTTTTTTAACCTACTCTCTGTGTTATGTGTTTCACCATTGTACACGGTCTATGTGTTCTTTCTCCTTGTCACCAGATGTCTGCCAGAAGTGCTGAAGACACTTCTCTGCCAGCGGCCAAGAAGCCCCGTTTAGACGGAGATTCATCGTTCGAAAACTCACACAATAACACAAATGTGAGTTGTTTATTCTCCCCCCATTATTTCTCTATCAATTGAAGATTTCATATCCTATGTGAATGTATAAATATGTATTCTGATATCATTTGAGCATGAAATTTACTCTTGAATATTTGTCTACCATTTCTTCACTTTTCTGAATTACAACTCTTACTGTAGCAGGAACCTTAGCAATTTACTTTCACTTGCAAACTTGTTTGTGTCATTTGTGAAAATTAATTCACACATATAGCTCTGTATTGTGGAACTGTGATGCTGTTGCCAACTTAAAACACATAAGCGTGGATTCATTGTACACCTTAAGCTATGCCCTTTGCAATGATACTGTGCAATAGTTTGATAGTGTTAAATACTGAAAAACCACATCAAAATGCAGGTCATTTGCTTGACTGGTCCAGTTTTATTTCAAATAGTGAAAGCTGCATTTATAACATTCATTTGGTGAGAAGCAAATATTAAGGGGTTGGGGGGGGGGGGGGTGTGTGGGTGTCTTTTGCTGTATATTAGTTACATGCACCGTTAGAATTGTCTTGCTGAAAATTGACTTGTAACAAAAACATCCAAATCTGTTCTGAGTTGACTGGACAACCATTACATTCACTCAAAAAATATGACCTATTGGTAATCATTCGTTTGCATACTAGTTATGTGTAGGTAATATCACTCGTGCTTGTATTATAAAAACATATATATGGGTGCAACAGCTATCCTGATTATACGAATCAGCATGTTGAAGGGTGTGGTTTAAAATGTATCTGATGATTCAATGAATTACATTCTTGCAACAAATCATCAAAAACATTGGGAGGACTTAGATAAATATCTTTTTAAAAACATGGAGGGGGCAGGTGGGGTTTGGGAGGGGGATCAAGGGAATCTCGAAATGAAGTGCTGAGTTGTTGAACAGTGACATAATTATATAATTAAGAACTTATGGTTGGTGAATTGGTGTATGCACATATTCCAGTAGGACACTACCTTGTTTACATTATGTAGCCTGCTCATCGTCTAAGAATTTGCCAATTTTTAGATCAACCTTTACATGTTAGACAGTGTGATGCAATTATGATCGAATAGGATCGTTAACCTCAAATTTTTAATTCATTAAAATCATATTAAAGATGTTTTGTAAACACTTCCATTTGAGATGTTTCCTGATTTACCAAAGACGGCAGAGAATACTAGCGGTATACTGCATTAGAAAACAGTGTTCACTATACTTTGCAGCACTGACCCTTGACCTTAACCCTGTCTAACAATGATATAATTTTATATTTTTTATATTCTCCCTTACTATGCAGTCAAGTGATCCTACCATGGCTAAAAACGGAAATTCGGGGGAGATCGATGAAGGCCTGTACTCACGGCAACTGTAAGTATTGCTGTACAACAGACGTACAAAAAATTGACACTTTTTGGGATGCTTGGACGAGGGAGGATGCGGAATGTTTAATTTTGGTGAATTTAACGTTTATTCTCTAATAGTTAAAAAATTGACACACATATAGAAGTACTTTACTACCATAATTGTGTTGTGAAAAATGTACAGATGGACTTCATGTCCCTGTAATTTCTACAAAGCAGAGCTTAAATCACTTATGTTATAATGCTCGCATGAAGAACAAACACAGCCTGCTGGTGGTGTCATGAGTAGCAACATTAAAATATACTCTATGCGATACTATTTTATTTTGTCTGATTTCCTGTGCTACAGCTATGTCCTTGGTCACGAGGCCATGAAACGGATGGGTCTGTCCAACGTCCTCATATCCGGAATGAAAGGACTTGGCATCGAGATCGCTAAGAACGTCGTCTTGGCAGGTGTGAAGTCCGTCACCATTCACGATGAAGGAAATGTTGCCCTGGCTGATCTATCATCTCAGGTAAGTTTATATTGATTTGTCAGTACGGAAATGGTCATAAGATAGTTAATGAATCCCAAGGGTTAGGAGGTCAACAGAAAGCCCATTTGACACCCTTACCATGTGATGATGGTGGATAAACACTGGCTTATATCAAGCCTTTTATTTTCACTGACTTTGCCCTGGTCTCACTCAGGAAAAACACGGTAACCAAAGTCTGATGAAATCTCTATGTAGTTAGTTGCATTTCATATAGAATATTTTACACCATACCCCAACCACTCAAGTTATAAGTTCATTGTACTGTGCAAAACTCTTCCTATATAAACAGTTGGAATTAGCTGGAAGTTTGATCCAGTTGTTAATGAGAATAACAGGCTTCAGTCTCAACTCATTATGCAAATGAGGGAAGATGCTTCTGCTATGTATGAGTGGGAGGTGTGTTGATATTGCATATGAAAAATTGTAAAAAGTTGTAATTTTGGCAAAAGTCATCACGTCACTCACGTATCGTGTGTCTTGGTATAGGATCTGTATCAAAGTCAAACTTATCTTTACCATCGAAAAATGTTATCATTTTTTTTGGCATTTGCTTTCTTTTTAGTTTTTCTTGCAAGAAAAAGACATTGGTATGAACCGTGCTGAAGTTAGCTGTAGCAGGTTAGCAGAATTAAACAGCTATGTTCCGGTCTCACCTCACACCAAACCATTGAACGAAGAATTTCTCACGAATTTTCAGGTAAGCGGTTGATTGTTTTGGTTCATTATGTCATAATCCCTTCCAATGTATTGTTACTTAGTACACCAATCGGTACAAAAGAAGGATTTCTAAAAGGTGGTTGCTTCTCGATCTTTCGCTGTTCATAATCTTTCGTAATGGACAAAGGGGAGAGAATCAGGATCTTCTTATGTCGCTGTGAATTTACATCGAGCCATTTTGTGGCCTTTATTACATGAAAAAGGAACATAATTGTTTATTTTCTTTTCTTACAGGTGGTGGTCCTTACAGAGAGCAGTTTAAAAGCTCAGGTGAAGATTGGGGAGTTCTGCCACTCCAAGGGCATCCAACTTATTGTGGCTTGCACCAGGGGTTTATTTGGCCAGATTTTCTGTGATTTCGGCGATGAATTTACCGTTTACGACAAAACCGGGGAGCAGCCACTTAGTGCAATGATCAGTGCTATATCGAAGGTGGGTAACGAGTAGTTGTGAATGTTATTATGGTGAGAGAACAGACTGTGTTACAGTGTGATTTAATATCCTGTAGTGTGTGCTGTGGGTAAGGTGTAGATGTGAATGTTAATATGGTGAGATAACACACTGTGTTACAGTATGTTTTAATATCTTGTAGTGTGTGCTGTGGGTAAGGTGTAGATGTGAATGTTAATATGGTGAGATAACACACTGTGTTACAGTATGATTTAATATCCTGTAGTGTAGTGTGTGCTGTGGATAAGGTGAAGATGTGAATGTTAATATGGTGAGATAACACACTGTGTTACAGTATGTTTTAATATCTTGTAGTGTGTGCTGTGGGTAAGGTGTAGATGTGAATGTTAATATG
This sequence comes from Apostichopus californicus, assembly GCA_020650975.1. Classification (NCBI taxonomy): domain Eukaryota; kingdom Metazoa; phylum Echinodermata; class Holothuroidea; order Aspidochirotida; family Stichopodidae; genus Apostichopus; species Apostichopus californicus. Next base: position 19,634 of record JAIPMN010017685.1, read on the forward strand.
GTGAGATAACACACTGTGTTACAGTATGTTTTAATATCTTGTAGTGTGTGCTGTGGGTAGCTTGTAGTTGTGAATGTTAATATGGTGAGAGAACAGACTGTGTTACAGTATGTTTTAATATCTTGTAGTGTGTGCTGTGGGTAAGGTGTAGATGTGAATGTTAATATGGTGAGAGAACAGACTGTGTTACAGTATGTTTTAATATCCTGTAGTGTGTGCTGTGGGTAGCTTGTAGTTGTGAATGTTAATATGGTGAGATAACACACTGTGTTACAGTATGTTTTAATATCTTGTAGTGTGTGCTGTGGGTAATATGTAGACATGTGAACAGTATTGTTGTGAGATCAGAAATATTGTTAGGGTATGTTTTAATGTGTTTAAGTGTGTGCGTCGTGGGTAACATGTGATGCGAATGTTAATGTTGCGAGATGAGAAATCGTGTTATGGTATGTTATACTATGCTGTAGTATGTACTGTGGGTAACATGCTAGGCAAATATTAATGACGTGAGATGAGAAATGTTATTAAGGTATGTTCAAATATGCTGTAGTGTGTACCGTGGGTAACTTGTAGATGTGAATGTCAATGTCGTGAGATGGGAAATAGTGTTATGATGTGTTTCAATATGTCTATTGCAGTGTTCCATATGGGTTCAATATGGCTGTCAAATAAAGAAAAGTATAGCTGGTCATTGTCAGGATAATGACCATAGAAAACGACAAAACACAAATCTACTATTGTTTATGCAAATGATGCTAAGTCTAGGTACATCTGATATGATAGTAAAGACCGTTATATCCAGTGAAAGTAATTGAAAGTGGCAATCTATGCTGCATGTTATATATTCTTCGATAAAATAGAAAACTAGTATCCCTTTTGATCATTTTTGTTTGAATAGACCATCATTGTTAGCCTTGTATACTGTCACAAAGGGCTTTACTCAATTGCAAATAGTCTCCATAGCAACCAGCCAACATGAGCATGATTTATCCAATAAATTTGTGCAAATGAATCTATTGAGTAACTAGGAAACACACATGTAGTAAACTCTTTCTAATATGATTGTTTTTTTCCGTTTTTTTTTTCGCCAGGAAACCGAAGGCATAGTGACTTGTCTTGACGAGAGTAGGCATGGCTTTGAATCTGGGGACTATGTTACATTTTCTGAAGTTCAGGTAATATTTACTCCTGTTTAGTTTATAGCCTCAGTACTTCATCAAAAGGTGTCTCAAAGTGGCCTCCCAAATGCTCACAAGTTTTGGAATTTCTCTCATTTTTTTGTATCAACATTACAGTCAATGATTTTGAATATACATGTGTCTAACACTGTGCCCTCTTATCTATTGAATTATGATTGTTTGTTATAGAAAACAAAGACTTGAGGCAAGTCCGAAGTGGATTTCACAAGGAAATTATTTTGTAGATTCTAGTGGATTTGGTTGTGTCTCTTGCTACGATAGCTTCTCGCTATTCTGGCAAAAATCTATGTATCGGTTAGAATTCAAACTACATAATGTGACTAAGAAATGCGACGTAGAACACACACATTACAAATAGCTATAGCAGACTATAGGGTAAAAGGAGAGCTTCTGTCCAATCGTGAGCCAAAGGGAGTATATTATTTTCAGAAGGAATACCGTTCTATATTGTCAGATGTGCCATACTTTGGACTTTTGTCTCATTTGATGTTATTATGATTTGTCTAATTACTATATGAAAATGGGGGACTCCACTGGCATTATTGTTATAACAGAACCATTGCAGTAACATAAGATATGAAACATTGAAGATCTAACTTAGGGGGATACCAACTCAACCATTATCTTTTGCTGATTTGACAGAGATTTTTGTGGTGAACAACTTTATCAAACACAAGAAAAACCTTGCTCCGTTTATGAGATATCCTAGTTTAGAAGTCCTATCTGGGAACTGTCATTTTTATCTCAATACATTACATGTATAGAGATGTTGTAACAGTAAGTGGGAATCTCTCCTCTCTAAAAAAAGTTTCAGCGTCTTCATAAAAAGTTCGTTTTCTCTGGAATTTCAAGAGCAAGTGTATATTATATAGGTCAAAAAAAGTTACTATTTTTTATTCTAGAATTTTATCTCAATCTATGACTTTTTCGCTGATTTATGGCCAAATTGGGCCATTTCGGGCTCAAACACGGTTTTTGCAAGTCTTTTTTGCACACGCTCCAAAACTTGTATGTAGGGGAGTTTCGTCCACGTTTCCCTGCTCATTTGTTAATTATTATTCGATGTCTATGGTTTATTATGGGCACGTGACATTTTACTTCTCAGCGATTGGTTTGTTATCTGCTGTTTTATGTATTATGAAAGAGAAATAGAATAGAATTGTCTTTCAACAGTGGTATCGTCTAAGATAGGGTCCTATGTATTATATATTTTATTAACATTTTAAACTTTCATTTGTTGTTTACAGGTAGGTATGGATAGGAATTTTACTACCTGTATGTGACATTTTATGGCTTTTATTTGCTTTATTTGATGTTGAAATGATTTTTCTTTCTTAAAACAACACTGAGCTGCCGCCCCTACTTTTAGTAAAATGGTCCGTTTTTGATGATTAAGCCCCGCCTCCAAGTCTGGTTTGTAGCAGATTGGCTATGACTCGTGATAGCTACATGTTAGATATACGAAAATGGCTACCCTCGCGACCAATTTTCTGTACTGTAGTTAGGTACGCGAGGTTTAGTGTATTGCATGCTAATTACACATACACATTGTGTACTGCTGAATGCTACATAGTGCATTTAATTTATATTAGGCCTTCGTTTTTGCGATATCCATTTAAGGATAGTTCTGGTGTTCAGGTAGCTTTTCAGAGCAAGGGCCATGATAAGTTTGTTTGATTGCCCTTCATGTATTTTTGTATTATTACGTTTACAACTTTACACATTGTTGTACTTCTGAAGGCTACTTAGGCCTATGCCTAGTGCATTTAAAAATATATATACCTAGCCTAGGCCTATTACTGTATTAGGCTTTCAGTGTATTAGTGTATTCAGTGTACTGTATTAGGCTTTCCTAGAAGGGACCAGGGTAAGTTTGTTTGATGGGTACGTATAAAAGAGAAGCCGGCCATAGCATCACAACTTTTATAAGACTATAAAAATTGTCTAAGGTTATGACTTATTTATAAGGATATAAGATGTATAAGGTTATAAGGAGTATGTTTAGCTTTCTTTTGAACCTGTGATGTTTGACATCAAATGTACAAAGAATTAAAATAAACTAACAAAATGAAGAGGAACTGAGGTGGCTATAAGGGGAGGAGGAGGCCACCCATCACTTTCAAATAAAAACTTGAAATCTTCTTTTACATTATTTTTTCCAAGTCATAAATCCATGAAATCTTCATGTCAGAAAAATTGAG
>JAIPMN010017688.1:0-13953 GCA_020650975.1 Apostichopus californicus
TATTTGAGTGTACTCCCCTGTTCTCCACAAGAACCAATCCATTTTGTTTTATTGTCTCACTCTGGTGTCCATACTTATGATATATACGGAGACCTGAGCCTTTCAATTATTGTACTCGACAATATACTTACAATACTGAGGTATCTGGAGACCTCAGCATTTCAAATACTGTATCCAACAATATACGTACAATACTGAGCTCTCCAGAAACAAGAAAACCTATGCGCACAAGTATTTTTTGAATGTACTCGCCTGTTCTCCAAAAGAACGAATCCGATTTTTTTTTATTTTTTTTTATAGGCCTGGTGTCCATACTAGTGATTCAAAAGTCCAGTTCCTTCTGCCCTCCAGCAGCAATGCCAGGTCCCAGTGGTAGCGTTGCTAGCCTGTGAATCGTTACCAAGGTAACCAGAGACCCAAGCCAGGTTACGAGTAGAAACAAGAAAACCTATGCGCACAAGTATTATTTGAGTGTACTCCCCTGTTCTCCACAAGAACCAATCCATTTTGTTTTATTGTCTCACTCTGGTGTCCATACTAATGATATATACGGAGACCTGAGCCTTTCAATTACTGTACTCGACAATATACTTACCATACTGAGGTATCTGGAGACCTCAGCATTTCAAATACTGTATCCAACAATATACGTACAATACTGAGCTCTCCAGAAACAAGAAAACCTATGCGCACAAGTGTTTCTTGAATGTACTCGCCTGTTCTCCAAAAGAACGAATCCGATTTTTTTTTTTTCATCACTCTGGTGTCCATACTAGTGATTCAAAAGTCCAGTTCCTTCTGCCCTCCAGCAGCAATGCCAGGTCCCAGTGGTAGCGTTGCTAGCCTGGGAATCGTTACCAAGGTAACCAGAGACCCAAGCCAGGTTACGAGTAAAAACAAGAAAACCTATGCGCACAAGTATTATTTGAATGTACTCCCCTGTTCTCCAAAAGAACCAATCCGTTTTATTTTATTGTCTCACTCTGGTGTCCATACTTATGATATATACGGAGACCTGAGCCTTTCAATTACTGTACTCGACAATATACTTACAATACTGAGGTATCTGGAGACCTCAGTATTTCAAATACTGTATCCAACAATATACGTACAATACTGAGCTCTCCAGAAACAAGAAAACCTATGCGCACAAGTATTTTTTGAATGTACTCGCCTGTTCTCCAAAAGAACGAATCCAATTTTTTTTTTTTTATCGCTCTGGTGTCCATACTAGTGATTCAAAAGTCCAGTTCCTTCTGCCCTCCAGCAGCAATGCCAGGTCCCAGTGGTAGCGTTGCTAGCCTGGGAATCGTTACCAAGGTAACCAGAGACCCAAGCCAGGTTACGAGTAGAAACAAGAAAACCTATGCGCACAAGTATTATTTGAGTGTACTCGCCTGTTCTCCAAAAGAACCAATCCGTTTTGTTTTATTGTCTCACTCTGGTGTCCATACTAATGATATATACAGAGACCTGAGCCTTTCAATTACTGTACTCGACAATATACTTACCATACTGATGTATCTGGAGACCTCAGCATTTCAAATACTGTACCGGACCATATACGTACAATACTGAGCTATTCGGAGAACTCAGCGTTTCAATCACTGTACCCAACCATATACGTACAGTAATGATCTATAATCCAGAAACCTCAGCTTTTCAAAATACTGTACCAAACCATATATGCACAATACTGAGCTATCCTCAGTAGAAGGTAATCCCTATTTAGCCATGTTTTGAATCCAGCTACTACAACCAATCGATTTGCTTTAGAAGAACTACAGTCAAAAACGAAACTAGAGTATCGTGCGGAACTGACTTTTTTCAGGTACTGTGCATATAGGTGAAACACTTCACATTCAACCAACAGTTCCCAATTTTTTAAACTTGTACAAAAACAGATAGACAGACACAAAGATACAGTACTGTATTTTACACACATGACTGCCTGATATACAGTTCACATTTTGTGCCTATTTGTGCCTATACACCTCAAACACACTGCATGAGGTCATCCTAAGAGTCACATAGAAAGCCAAGTTCAAAATAAGCAATCCATAGAATTTATAACCACTTGGATGACATCATGTATATATTATCTCTGTTCCAAAGAGAAAGAGGGAAGCTAGAACTAGGTGTTCATACTAAACTATGTGCACTTGTTGTCTAATTTCAATGTTAATAATTGTTAAATGTTTAATAGTTGGATGCTATTTACACAATGAAGATTTACATTAAATACTAGATGTAAATATGAATCATATAATGCTTACCTCATGCAAGTAAATCCACACAAGACTGTTGAGATAACACTACCCTGACAACAGGGAAAAAGATAATCCCTGGGAATATTTTAAAAATCACTGTCATGCGTTGAAAATCATGTTAGAAAAATCCATCAATTCTGGCAAAATGAGCCGAGCATGTGGTACAGACCCCTACGGCGAACTGTCTACTTCTGTTGGTCTATTTTCTACCCTAAAAGCCTACACTGAAATGCATAGCTAATGTGGATTTGATATGTATGTATACACACTGAACGCTCTACTCTCTCCTCCAAGCCCTGTACACACTTTTCACGTGTCTCCAGTTATATTTATGCAACTCACAGTAGCCTCACCCATCTAACAGTTTCAATAACACTCTCCAAATTTAGATGCTGCCATATTACCCATGCAAGATCTGTCATCCCCGAATCGACTGCACTGCAATCAGCTGGAATTGTCCCAACGATGAAACTGAGAGCATGTGACACACAAAACTGCGGTGAGAGGTTGCGAGCGTCTCTCGGATGATGACGTACGAGAAGAGGCAAACCCTCGACGACGACTAAGAAGACGTCTGCATGCTCGAAATAGCAATCCGGTGATGTGTCTCAGATCTGTTTGTCGGCCGATGAAGGGGATTGCCTGGTGAGTTAAATTACATGTGTATGCTCAATGGGTTGTGTTCAAAGACGATGAGGATGATTGGAAAATATTGAGGAATGGATGAAATATACATACATATGTCAAAACGAATGTACATCAACAGACTGCATCATGTACAGTTTAGCCTGCAATAGAGGTAACAGGTACTGTATAACAGAGGGGGGGGGAGGGGAGGGGGACTTTCACTTCCAGTTAGAAGTAATTTGTACAGTATATCAGGGAAGGTAATTTAGTGTTCAAATTTCGTGCACACGGCAGTTCTGAAGTCTGTGAATTTTGTCTCTTATAGCGTAGGGTGCTATTGGTTCCTGTGTAGAAAACTGCTACTGTATACAACATCTTTGCATATATTTGCATAGTAAATTGTCTATATTTTATAGCTTTTAGCGGTGCGTTAAATCTGATACAGCACTTAGTAAGTGCACTACAAATAGCTGGTACGGTATCAAGAGGTCATCTTCATTGAATGCATTCATTCTCTTCAAAGCTTGGTTAGTTTAAATTTTATCCAGTGTGGAAATGTCCAGAGGCAGGATCACACTCACTTTTAAGGAGGAGATGGAGAAAGCCAGCAGATATAAATAAGTCCAGGTGAAAATAAACATACAGGGACTGTACAAAATGAGTGAAACTACTGTAGCTGGAAGAAAAAGCATCGCTAGTTGGGGCCAAATTCCAAGCAGGAGGGCCTTGCTCATTCTAGTTCAAGTCGCCTTGAAACCTTGGGAACACAAAGATTAATGCAAATCTGTAATTAACACTCCAAATAAACAGTCACAAACGCTTGAAAGTGTAAGCATAAAACACTTTTAAAACAATTTTCTAGCATATATGTAGTTGTTTGTGTCACTTTATTTGTCTCTTTAATACAAATTTATAAGGTGTGATTAACGTGTCAAGTTTGACTACATTCATCACCATAGTAACTCCCATTATCACCCTCTTTGCTATTATCACCCTCTTCTCACCCCTTCCATAATCCTTCCCTTGCACCCTTCCCTTTCCCACAAAATCATAGGACCACTTTGTCACTGCCTCTCATTTGGGAATTTAAAAAAAGTGCAGGAAACTTAATACCGAAAACTGGAGCACTAAATGGGCAACGATGATAGGACGAGCTTACCCTTAACGAGACCCTCAGTCCTGTTTACGATTCTGTCCGTTCATTACGATAAAGCAAATAAATCAAGCCTAATCATTTAGAGCAAAGATAAACAATGTGTAATGACAGACTTCCATTATGTTGCAGCTGATCAGCACCATGATCTTGGTATAATAAACATCTTGCAAACCCGGAGCTTTTGAAGTCTAATCTTATATATATGTCGGGGTCACTGACAGGGACGGGAAGTTTAAAACTGATGAAAATCTTGTTGGATGAAGGGCTTTATGGTCTTGTCCATCAACATTACAGTATAAATTATCAAAGATGTTTATAATCAATAATTTAATACAAACATTTAAGGGTGACATCATATCAGCCGTTGCAAACAGTCTACGGTCATTCGAGTATGGTAGTCTAAAGGATGAAGGAAGGAGCGAGGGGTTCGAGGAGGCAGGGAAGGGCAATGTCACGGCTTAACATGTAATCAAAGATTGAAGGAAAGGAACGAGAAGGGTAAATAGCTTGAACCATTACACTAGTTTTATACAAATGTGGAGGCCAATGTGTGGAATTTGCAAATTTGCTGTCAATTAAAGCCACCCTGAGCTCCTGAGACACATATTAAAATGTGTATATAAATATGCACATTTTTAGATCTATACTACGTAACCATTATTTCCATTTCATATCTTGCATCTATCACTTATCGTTTGAATATCAAGTCTGTTTCTTTGCAGAAGAAATGTTTATAAAATTCTAAAAGTGTATACATACAGTATATATGTATTGTTGTAATTCCGTACTAAAATCGCTGTAGGAAATCCGGAAAACAACAAAACGCACTATGTTGGCACTTTGGATGGTAGAATGAGAAGGGAGGGCATTGACCGGAGGAGCCGGTTATAGAGGGCGCACAGTGTTAAAAGGTTACCAGTTCATTCTAGGCACGGGTACACAAGGTGCTAAGGTTGTGGGGAGACAGGTAAGCCAGGAACGAAGTAAATAGGCAATTCTGTTAACTCGCTTTGCCGGAGTGTCCGGCCATAGAGGGCGCACAGTGTTCAAAGGTTACCAGTTCACTCTATCTAATACTCTATGTTGGATGAGAGTGCTGAGGTTGTGAGGAGACAGGTGAGTGAGGAGCGAAGAAAAGTATATAAAATGAAAGAACATAACTGGCGTTAACCAGTCACATTGCATCTACTATAAGATTTAGGGAAAGCTCAGAAAACAACAAAATGATAGAGCATAGACCTAGAGTACGGTTGTGGGGAGACAGGTAAGCAATAAACAAAGTAAATTCTTCTCAAAATATAGCATGTTATCCAACACAAACAGACATGTACATAAGATATGAATGTATAGCTTACATGTATATACAAAACTAGCTAAGCATTACTAGTTACGTTACATATCAATTCAATCTGGAACTAGCCCAAGTTCAACCAGACCTGCAAACTTTGCACTGGTCAATATACTGTCAACTTGTTATTCCTTTGCAAAATTTATTTTCCAAGAAATCAAAGCAGCCAAACCAAAACCCATGAGGGTCACTATTCATATAAATTTACTGTTGTCAGTACAGGTCAAAGGTCACAATGGGGCATCCTCCTTTCTCCCACCCTTCCCCTCCACTGGACAGTATGCATGGGTGACATTTATTACAAGAAGAAAGAGTAGCTAATTAATGAGATGGGGAAGACAAAAGTGTTACTTTTCTCCACTGTTGCCCCTGTGATTTGCAGATAAAGTTTACACAACTTACATGCTGTACATCTGGCAAAACAATATTTATACAGCTTTCGCTGACAACTTTGACACCAGGGTTGTTTTAATTTGGTCTCTTGGGGACAGATGGAACTTAATCTCATAAGGTATTTCTAGTAGTTGTTTACAACTTGTCAAGTTTAGTCATCCAGGCTCCCTTGGGGGATTTCTTGCCACATCTCAACAACACTAACTTGACCTCACAGTTAGGTCACCATCTCACCAAGGGATATCATAAAATGTTGGCTGACTTTGGGTATAATTTTCAGGGAATTTTGATTTCTGTGGGAAGATATCCATATCCTAAAGCTTCTAACTTAGGTAAACATCTACAGCCCATGCAGGGAACCAACGAAAAAAATCACTTTGAGAAATGAGGTCATTAGTTAGGTCTTCTTCAGGGCAATTTGTTTGAACAGTTTAACTAGATGACTCACAATAAAGATATCCAGTATACATTCCCAGTGTTAACATCTGTTCTATACATTATATACCATACAGTACTACCTACTGTAAGCCCACAACTCAAAATACATCTTATCACCCTGCGTGGTGCCATTAGCTCTGGTGTTTTGTATAGTAATCTAATAACTTCATGCTAAATATAATATTGATAACTTCAACTTGGGAAGTTTTTCAGAATGCAAGTTTCACATCAGATTCATGCTATGAACATTGTGGTTATAGCTAAACTACAACATACAAATGTGACATTACAAAATGTGAATTAAAAAATGTTAAAAAATAAGAAATTCATGGCCTTTCTTTTTACATTTTTAAAATTATTATTCTTCAATTTGCTATCACATACAGCAATGTGCATTTACAGATATATATTTGGGGAAATTAGGCCAAAACAAATTCACTGAGGGTGCTTACTTTATTTAAACATATTTTAAAGAGATTTCATTGATGTCTTCATTACACCAAACTTGACAATAATTGTTGCTAGTAAATAGCTCTGTTTATCATTTTGTTGAATTGCTTGCATTATTTTACATGTCTCGGCAACGTGGGTTGGTACTGTAGGAGGGACTGGAAGAAGCAGGTCATAGCTCTAGGGCGCACAGTCGTAAAAATCGTAAAAAGGTCACCAATTCACTCTAAAGCGAGAGTGCTAAAACACTCCGGGGAGACAGGTAAGTGAGAACCAAGTGCTTTAAATACAACTGACCTAATTAAAGAAGTAGTATTACCACTATATTATTTAATTATATTATTTACTTTACTAATGATATTATTATAAATTTTAAATTTTATATATTATATATTTACTAATTATATTATATTTACTATATATTTACTATATTATATTATTTACAATTATAATTTATAAATATTTATAATATTTGCTATATTATATATTTTATATATTATATATTTTATATATTATATATTTACTAATTATATTATTTACTTTGAAACTTGCTGAAATTCTCTGCTTCAAATAATTTATCTCAAATTTTACAATCTGTTTTCATCGTTTCCTCTCTCCCCTGCCAGCCCCCCCCCCCTCCCCCATCCATGGTCTGATGATATACTGTAAAGATAACAAGTCTATATATAGCCGTCTTTCTTGAATAATTTTCTGACAGCCATCATAGAAACAGACAGCGTGACTCCATATTTATGACTCTTTGCACCATTTTGTCTTGAAATGATGAATCACTGGAAGCCCTTACTAAGTCATTTTTGATGTTCAGAGAAAACTAATTAATTATTCAATTGTTTTTCAATTTTTAAAAAATTCTACTCAATGCATGTACATTATGCCAGCAAACTTTGCAGGGTAAGCCATGATTAATTTCTGACGACAACCATACACAGCAACAGTCCTCTTTCTTTACATTTTTAGGAAGATATTTTCCTTTGTAAGTTCAAGAGCTTGGTATTCCACCCTCAGAGTGATAAAATTTTCTTCTTCTTTTGCCTAAAACTTTACATATTTTCCTCTACATAAAAACAAAATCAGATGAACGAAGCTCCATGGTACTTCATTAAACTACACATTGACTGATTCGACTGCAATCGATTGCAAATTTTCTTCAAGTTGGTCTACAGTAACACTAACACACACAAACCAAAAAACACACACACACATTACCACAAGTTGGGAAAAACACCACAACATAGCACGGACGACATTTACCCTCATATCCCATTCGTTTAATTGTTTATCGTTAAGTTTTAACTTCTTTTTGGATTTCGATTATCAAGACTCTTAAATCTTAAACTTGGTTTGCATATTCATGAGCAGAACAGTTACCTGTCTCCTCATAACCAGAGCACTCTGTGCTCTACTACAGTATGTCTACAGTCATCTGGTAATATTCTGTAGCAACTGTTCTAACTTTCTCCATCACTGATCCATAAGTTAGTAACTGCGATCATTCAATCCGTTTCCTTCTCCATTCTCATTCTATCACCGCAGTGTCCAGATGTATTAAATTTGCCTTTCTAGTCGCACTTAGCACATTAACAATAATGGAAAAATACACTCCGCTGTGACCATTACCATATATTTGGCCCCACATATGGGAACAAATAAATAAAAAAAACAACCTTTTAACAAACCTGATGGTCTATGACATCGGTTGTTGATCATATATGAGATGCGTGGTCACTCTTCATGCATGCACTTATCCGGTATGCCCACCTCCCCCCCCCCCCTCCCTCCCACATCAACCTCCTCACATTCTAACTGGAAATTAGAAATCTGTAGATTTTTTGCTCAATATAAACGGCCATATTACCAGCGATATATTTGTGGAGCCTTTAATACAATGACCCTTGGGAGGCGACAACGTACTGTACAGTATGGGACATATTGATCTGTATGACAAGTCAATATAGAATTTCATAGTCCGTATCAACTAATTGTTGAGTTTTCGCCACCTAGCCGAGTTTAATACTCGTGGGAAAAATGGAATCTATGTTGTAAATTATGAAGTGCCAAATTTGAAAAATGATCTGACAAAAGTGGATTGTACAATACCATAGGATTTGACTGACTTATAATTAAACATTACAGATTTGTGCATAAAGGAGAGTTAGGTTTAAAATGGATGGAAATCTGTCTGGTTTGTGTTTATCTACAAAATTTGACAATATTGAAGGATGACATGCTACACAGTTATGGAATAGTACTTACCAAATTATGGTGTTGAGTTGGTTGTAAAGTATCTATTTTGGCATTATTTATAAGCAAACATGATACTGATATATGATGAAATGCAACTTTTTCCATAAAATCAAGCAAAAACTTGAAATTGTCCAAAAACGTGAGAGAAAAAAGTGAAATTTAAACAGTATTCGATCAACTGAAGCTGTCAAAATTAGCTATCTGAGCTGCTTCTGAGATGCACTAACCTTTTAGAGATACTGTGTATGAAGACTGTTTATCTCACAATTTTAGCAACCATATACCACTTATGAAGAAACCAACTATTGGAAAAACAATCTATTCATCAATACACATCGATATAGTAGATAAAATTAAAAACAGGAATGAGAAAGTTGGTGATGACCGTAAAGTGGGTTAATTAAATGGTGGTACGGTTTTAAATTGTTACAGTACATAATTTGATAGGCAATTGATACAGTGCTGTTGGTACAGTAGATGGGTTATTCAATCAGGTTGGGATACCATTGATTTTTTTTTTTTTTTATATTCTGCACATTCCAAAATGGATAGATCATGTGGAATGATCAAAATGGAATCTGAAAACAACAGCTTTCCTAAAGGTAATCCTAGGCAGAATAAAACAACTATGCTAATATCGGGATGTTGACACTGTGGATGGTAGAATGAGAAGTAACGTGTAGACCGGAGGGGGTCGGTCTCCAGGAGAGGGTGGCGCGTAAAAGGTTTCCAGATGTGCTAGACTTGGTACTGCTAGAGTGCAGTTATTGTGAGGAGGCAGGTAAGTGTGGCTGTGATTTATAGTACTGCACAATAAAGCCATGCTTATATTCCACTATGTACATGATCAGACCAAGCTGTGTTTGGTTTTACAGTGCTCAGTCCTTTTAGATGTAGTTTAAATGTAACATCAATTGGTGACTATGATCAAATTAGCAGAAATCGTGTGAAATAAACTTTTGTGGCTCTTTTAGTCGTATTTATAATGCAAATATTGTGACATTTCCATGACAATGGTAATCTTTCTCATCAGTACAAAAAAAATAATTTACCCCTAGCTGAGACAATCCTATTGAGTGTTGAAATTACTGTTACAGGTCTAATGCTGCACAATAAGTACAATACATTTAAATAAAGGAATATCATTTTATGTCCATACTCTAATATGCGCATGCATGATTTCCTAACAAAATCAATTTATTACAATTCAAGTGCTCATATAACCTCAGATCCACAACCCCATGAAATCTGTTGTACCAACCCTATCTTACAATTAAACTGTTCCACACAGGAAATTGTTGACCGGGTTATCAGATAACAAGGGTTGTAAGGAAGTGAAGTTTATTGTTATTTACAACAGACATTTTAGATAAATCTGTAGAGCTCCCTAGGATTAATCTATCTTTTAGGATTAAACTATCTTTTCAATTACCAGCAGACAAAAGGTCCACAGAAAAAGTATGTTTGAAAATCAGACTCTCCTTTTTTTAATGGTAGGTCTAGAAGCTAGAGGAGGCGATGTCCCGGAAGTGGGATGGGGGGGGGGGGTGGTACAGTGCTTACTGCTAAACACTTCCAGTCAAGTAGTTTCGGTAGACAGTAAAGTGCATATAGATTGGAGACGGGTAAAGAAAAGATAGATGAAAATTTCTCCCAGTTCAGGGAACTATTTTACTACCGTTGAGGTTGACAGTATATATATACAAACTGGCAAGATTCTGTGTATGAAAAATTGCTAAATTGCATTTTCTATAACAATCTGTCCACTTAACATAGCAGCTTGATATATAATAACACTGATCAGATCAATTCTTCAGTACAAACTGCACATGCACCCAGTTGTGTACAAAGGGGAATATAATACAGCACTGTACATCTTAACTGATTACGTACTGCACAACTTCAAATTTTGTGGTTTTTTTTCTTTTAGAACTCCTACTTGGCATACTACATTACCTCTTATTAATGATAGAAGTGCCTGTCCATACAGTTGCGTACAAAGGGATAAATACAGCACTGTACACCCTAACTGTTAAGGTACTGTAAAACATCAATTCCATTCCTCCCCCCCCCCCCCAGGCACGTAGCAAGGAAATTGCCATGGGAGGGGTGAAGCCTGTAGGCAAACTATCTAAGGGTAGCATCACCATGAGTTGGCGTGAAGCGTACAAGAAAATTTTGGCTGAAAATGCCTCATAGATTGCTGGAAATGGCACTTCCAAGGACCATGGGTTGGCGCGAAGCGTACAAGAAAACTCTGGCTGAAAATGCCTCCCAGAACGCTGGAAATGACACTTCTCAGGCCTTGTTAGTTGCATCTAAGCATTTTCTATGTTGAAATTACTATAGCGATATCATAAAAAAATATGCTCAAGGGGGGCGGTCGCCCCCTTTGCCTCCCCCCCCCCTTGGCTACGCGCCTACCCCCTTCTCCTACATGGCATACTACATTACCTTTAATTAATGATAGAAGAGCCTGTGCTGGCACTGAGTATATAATTAACCTGTGATTACAATATTATTATAGCTGAGTGAATGCACTCTATAACTGTACAGTCCCTGACCCAATTAATTGAATCAAAACAAAATCAGCAAATTATGTGTTTAAATTATTGATCTCTTTCGGTTTAAAGTGTTTCCTTGCGTTTCGAAAAAGGAAATACATACAAACTATCACAGTCATTTTCAGTCATCAAATGACAGATTTCATCCGTGAAAAACATCAGTGATACATTGAAAAATAAGGAAAAACAATAACATCAAACATAAATTTATTTCCTTTTTCGAAATGCACGTAATCACTTTAAAAGCTGATAGAAACATTTGCATCTAAGAAATACAAATATTATTTTTTTACATGTACATGCGGTCTCATTATTAAATTAAATTGTTCTTAAATATTCCCAGTCTGAGCAATCTGCAGTATAGGCCTAGATACAGAACTGTAATAAGGAAGTGT
The DNA here is from genome assembly GCA_020650975.1 of Apostichopus californicus. Lineage (NCBI taxonomy): Eukaryota > Metazoa > Echinodermata > Holothuroidea > Aspidochirotida > Stichopodidae > Apostichopus > Apostichopus californicus. Next base: position 11,907 of record JAIPMN010017688.1, read on the forward strand.
GTTCTTCTCATCCCCTCGACCTGAGTTTTAATTCCACCTAAGGATAACCTTCAAGTACTTCTCTGATTATAAAGGAAGCAATCTGCCTCACAAAGTCTGTGTCTAAGCCACGAATGAGTATACAGCTCTCTCTAACTCTCTTGAACACATCTGACTTAACGATCACTCCACCCTTCCAAACTTGCTCACTTCATATTTGCTTGAACTAAGCGACACATCCCTATAAACCAAACTCTTAACATTATATACATAGTTGAATGCATCAAGACAATTTTCTCTTCCTACCCTCATTTGTTTTGGTTGTTGCCATAGCAACAGACTTTTAAATCACTATTTATGCAGCATTGAAAGCAAGGATTGTTCAGTAGAGCTGGGACACCTTTTCCCATCTGGTTCAATTACAGAATGTGGGTATGGAATTCACTGTGTACGGAATGTACTGAGCTCAGAGTGAAATTAATACTGAAGTCTGTAGCCTGAGTTGAATGCATTTACATGATAGTAGAAATAATGTGAATCTTTAGCATAAACCTGGACAGTACGTCAATAAAGTCACTCACCATATATGTAGTACACGACAAACTAGCATGTTAATTCAAACATGTCCATGCTGTTATGTGAGTGTGAAGCACTTAAAGGGCAGACATAATTGGATGGCATAGGACTGGAGGCCAACATCATCTCAGGGGGGATACTGTACATGTATCAAGGATTTTGTGCAAAATATCAGAAAAGGGAAAACGTATGAAAGTTACATTTCGTGAACATGAACAGAATGTCCGAAATTTGTGCCTACATTTTATTTCCCAAACAGATTTGAATATGAAAATATCTTCTCCATACACTCCTCCTCTTCCTAACCACCCCCCCCCCCCTTCAACCTATCCCCTAGAGCTGCTTATTTCATATTAACCTCATTGGACATACATTAACCAATTGATATGTAACTTCTCAGTAACTTCTTCAATCCAAGTGACAGACAAGGAAGTAGGATGAAAGAACTCCAGTACTACCTAGGGAAGGGTTTCTCAACAGGTCACCCACAAATCTGGCCCAGATTTGGGCACGGCAAGAAAAATAAATCCGCCCATGTACTGTACAGTTTTGTACTCAGGTATGCGTGCCCTTAAAGGTTAAGGCTTGAGCACCCTACCATGCATCCCTGTAACTCAATCTAGGTATAGTTCAAATTGGCTCTCTACAGTTCTCTGGCCCTTTGTTTCAAACAATGTTTCTCCGTCTGATGACCACCCCCTGGAACTGAGATCCCCTTCCCTAGGGAGTATGGGGGGGAGCTTAATGAGTAAAAGCCTCACCTCTATTATGACTTGCTATAATCTTGATCACATGCCTAGTTGTTGACATACCGTCATAGAAAGCTTGGTCATTTGACGGCCATTTTCCAGATCTTCTCTAATCGTTTCTGCATTGAAGACAAAAAAAAGAACAAGGCACAATCGATTAGATTATAGAGAAAATCTCAAAATAACCAGGACCAATTATGTAAAATATTTAAATTGAAGAATCCCTACAGGAATACAATTACAACAAGCTGAAAAATTAGCTACGGCATTCCGTGTGTAAATGATTCAACTTTATATACTTCTGGAGACGAAACTATACGCAGTATGAAGTTTCTGGGTATCCCAAGGGCAATAAAACCTACCAGAGAGCTCATTTGAAACAGTTTCCACGCCAAGATCTTACAAACATGTTATGTTGATGTTGCATTATAATAGCTCAACTTCAGAAATCAGAACGATTTGGCTTCTGAAGAATTCTATACTTTGGGTATATTCACGGTGTGAATTCCAGTTTTTTTTAATGACATCAGCTGGAGCTTGGAACGAATCGGATTATACCACACCACAGTGGTCAGAGGTTACATTTAATAATAACACGACAAACCAAGCAGTTCTCATAAATATTACACTCCGTTAAGCTTCTCTGTCACAAAATTAATTTAGATTCTATATTTTATTATAAAGTTTCACACATTGTCTTAGGATATTACAGTATGTACATATATTACAGTATGTACATATAT
>JAIPMN010017689.1:0-17209 GCA_020650975.1 Apostichopus californicus
TAGTTCATATTTTCATAGGACGTGTCATTCGGTTATAATCGCTCATCTGTTTTATCTAGCTTGATTACTGAACATGCAGTGGTTGGCTTTAAGTATTAATCCATGCCAGGCTGTCACATTTATAAATGTTGATGTTCAGTAAACAGTGGGGTCTATCCTGTGGTACCTTGCCCTGGCTTGGAAAATCTTGAACTCCTGAAGTATCTCTTCAGGCATCTGTTCTTACACTTCTGTTCTCAGATAAAAGTTAGAAAGGCTGCACGTACCAATCCTAGCAAGATTTTCTTCAAAGACAAAACAGATCATATAGACAAAAAGGATAGAAACTAAAGTGGAATAAGGAGTAATGAAAGGAGTAGAAAATGACAGGACAGTGAATACGAGATAAAAGGACATAAAACGCTTCTAAAGATGAAGGGTTTAAGAAAGTTTCCACCCAGCTCACTTTGTTCCATGTTGAGTTTGAAAATAAAGGCTCCCAAATGACTCAATGATAAGTTCTTTAATACAATCTGGTCTTATCTGCTCAAATATACAGCCTGTGAATCTTCCAAATTTGGTGCCAGCTGTCTTCAAGAATGTAATTGTGATGGTGCATGTGATAGATTTACTGGTTCTTGCAGTGGAAGCTGTGAGTCAGGATGGGGAGGCTTCAACTGCCAACGTAAGTTACCCTAAGGTATATGTTTGTAAGCATTAATATTATTAGACAAACAAATTCTCATAAATGTTTCATTCATTAATATTTTGTTCGTAACTTTTATTTGGTATTTAATAATAATTCCATCAAGGAGGATAGAACCTGGCAATTTCTTGTTGTAAATTTGATATACATGGACGAAAAAATGTCATAATATCACTTCTCTCCAAAGTAGCCTAATTACACTGACAATGAAAACTTAATAACGCTTGTCGATTATGGATCATGTTGAGTTGTGTCTTCAGTGAATTTTTTTTTAATTGCATCATCAGAGTCCACCGGGTGTCAAATCAATAAAATGATTAATGCATTCCTCATGTCTGGTCCACCTGTATAACTTTTAAGCTCGGACAACAAATGTATGTAGCCTAGACCTCACTAAAGCAGTTTTAGACGTCTGGGTATCTCATCACACCCAAATTAACGGGTAGTTTAATGTTGGTTACAAGGACTCCAGTCTGTTGTAGATCAAAACGTCCATCGCAATTAACAGGATCATATGAATAGTGCCTTGGTTAACCGTAATAAAGTTCATTACTACGGCTTTCTAGCTGTTAAATCTTCACAACATAGAATCACAGATTCTAACTTTTGTCCGTGATTATATTCTGTTTCATCTAATCATGCATATGTCAACTTTCACTTCGGCCTACCCAGAGAAATATAAATTGTACAGCAAAATCATGTGCCAGTTAACCTGATGTAGATCTTTCTTTCCTTTACTCAACAGTTCCAGATGTTTGTCCAGTTGGGTACTATGGGCCTAACTGTACATCAATTTGTAACTGCAGAAATGGTGTCCAATGTGATACTCTGACAGGAGAATGTCCTAACCAGCAGTGTGGTCCAGGATATGTGGTGCTCCCCGCGAGTGTGACTTGTCAGGGTATGTTAAAGGCAATATGTAAAGGATCTACTTCATATAACATTCTATGGAGATTATAATTAATGTTTTTAGCAAGTCAAGTATAGGTAAGCCACATTATTCTCATATCTCTTGTTAATTTATACAGAATGCCAGGGAGCCTACTTTGGTCAGTTGTGTCAGGAGGAGTGTCGTTGTGCTGAGGAAGCCTGTAACAAGCTGAATGGTCAATGCTGTGGTCAGTGTAAGCCTCAGTGGGTGGATGCATCCCAGTGTCTAGTAGGTTGGTTGATCAGCTGGAGTTTTCCTTCCTGTGTATAAAGTGCTCGAGTTTTTGCAATACTTGTGTTTTATGTATGTAGTGATGTTGTAAAAACAAGTCAGGATGTAGAAAATTCTGCGTGATGTTATTTTATGAGCAGATCTTTACATGTGCAAGTTAGTATATATTTTACTTCTGAAGTGATAATTTAGCCGTGCAGTGGAAGGCAAGAGACTATGAAACACTTGGAGTAGCAGTTGGAAACAACTATTGACAGAAATTGTCTTTTATGACCTACTGTACCAATCCTTCAAGCTCTCCCATCCAGTCAGGTTTTTGTTAATGATATAAATCTAACTTTACTTTTCATGTGTTTTTTTTTCTTTCAAGGCTTTGAGGAAGCCACTTCATCTAAGATAAATCCTGGATCAAGTTCTAATGTTAGTTGTGTTCTTCAGGGTCATAGACTTCTTCGTGCTGGTTTGTCATTACATTTATCAAGAGAGGAAGCCCAACTAATGAGCAATGGTATTCAAGAAATAAATACCTTTTCCTCTGAGGATGTGTATACAGGACAGTTTAGAGCAGATAATGTAACTGATGGAGACAAAGTCTTCTGTCTGGCCATTGATCAAGAAGATGAAATTGTAGCAGTCCTGAGTACTACAGTGAATGAGTATGGTAAGTTGTAATGCACATGAACTCTCTGCCCCAATTTGAAAATATAGAACTGTAACAAATCCAATGAATGTTACTAATTGGTATGATATAATTATTCTCTTTTGATCAGTTCTGCTGCTGTAAGATAAAATTGTAATCACTGCAAACTGTTGATCTGCTTTAATAGACTGATCTTGAGGACAATTATGCTTTACAAATCAGTTATCCATGAATAAAGTTGAATACTTAAAGCAACGTTCAAACAAAGACACACTAAAATTCCATAGATAGACACTATTTGACAATATGAAGTGGAAATTATGCATATATGCAAGTGTGACACTGGCATCTAACATGTTATCTCAAGAAAGGATACTTGGGTGGATCTTACACTGATTATCAGGATGCAACCTTATATCGAGTATATATGAAAATCTTTCAGAGAAGGGCAACGTTTATCTCCATTGAGTCAGTAGAGATCAAAATTGCATCTCTTTGTAAAGTATATTTTAACTAAGTGCAGCTTAATAAGCTTGCACAGATTGACATTTGTTATGTTATGTTTGCTTTATCAATTGGCAGGATGAGACACCTAGGTCAGTTATATTCCTTATCACAAATAGTTTCTCCCAAGTATGACTATTGCCTACACTTTGGACTATAAACTGCCCATCCTTCTCATTTTCCATGATTTCTCAGCTTGTTAGATTATTCCTTCATATTGTTACCATCCATTGTTAACCATAACATCTGAACAGTTTTTGAGCCCTTCTTATTTACCTATTGTCTTCCCCAGTTCTTCCTGTTTTGACTTCTCCACCCAGTTTTCTACATGCTAATGTGTCTCTTATTGCAATCCAGTGGAGCGCCTGGGACGCAGTCAAAGATATGGGTGAGCCTCCCATAGTGGCTTACATCCCTTACTATAGGAAAATTTCAACCAAGGAATGGTTAGCAGGACCTATCAATAACACCTCTCTAACATTTACTGCTGTGAATCTTGACAGTGATACACTGTATGTGTTTAGTGTAGCTGCTGTCAGGGAGGGTGAGAAGGGTGAAGGCACCAGAAGTCCAGGGATCAGTTTCAGAACTCATTGTGATGGTAAGTACTAACCTCCTTGCATCGCAAATTTGAATATCTGTGATGATATGCAAATGTTGTTTTACAAATTGGTTATAGGTTCCAGATATGTCTTATTAAGCATGTGCTGTAGTGTTAGCTTAGCAGTCTCTGGTAATGATAACGCTATGGCCAAACAATTGTGAGGGTACTTATTGGTGGTTTGGATAAAGAATAATAATCAAATATTTTAATGCAATATCATGATGTCATAGAAAGTGAACTTTATCAATTTCTATAAGAACTTTGACCACAAAGAAGTACAAATATATAAAATATAAAAATGGAACTGGATGCCTGGTGTTAAAAAAATCAATATGATATATGTAATCAAAAGGGTAAAGATGAACTATGGGATGGTCAAAAAATGTGATATCTAGAGTTAATGAAAAGTGAGTCAGTCTCCAAAAGGGAGTTGATGGAGTATTACACTCTTTGATATTTCATTTTTAGTTTCAGAAATCAGCCCAGTTGATGTTGTCGCTTATCTTGATGTCACAAGCAATGCTGTCAATGTTTCTTGGCAGGTTTGTCAATTAGCTTTAAATAGATCAGTACACCCTGTTGCATATTCCTAGCAAGACCTCAGCTAGATTGTTTTGCCCTCAGTGCAAAATTTAAATGTTTGTAGTTTCATGTCACTATCTAGATTAATTATGCAGCAAGTGAGTATGTCAAAATGTGACGTATTAATGATTTTATTTTCAATTCCAAGTCCTTTTCTTGTGGCAGACAATGTCAAATGTATGATGAAGGGCCAAACGTTCCACAATGTTCATTAAAAACCACATCACAAAATGTTTTACCATGCTGGAGGTTGTTTGATCATAAATTTAACCTATTTTGGCAAACTAAAACCCCTGACTCGATGAAGTGAATCACAATTGGTAGTCTGTGATGTCATCCAGCTAGTTAATGATCAAAAGCTGTTGTTATAGGCTATAATATTCAATTTTATAATCTTTAATTTGATGTATTAGTCAAATGTGAACAATTTGAAATTTGCAGTCACAATTTGTGTCACAATTGGTAGACAAAGAACAATTTTTAAAACTTAATGATTTACAGATTGTGAAACGTACATCAATTGTCGAAAAACTGTTAATTAGAAAAATGTTTCAATGTCTGTTAACTATCCTACTGTGAATGGTAGGAAATGGGTTGAAAGAATGCTCAGCATATGTTATTATCATGTGGTCAGTTTTACTATAAATAAACATTGCTCAACATCAATTTATTTCAACTTCTAAAAATGTGTGATGTATGGATAGTAATGTTCTCCATAGCTACACTGACACTTAATTCTACAATTGTTTTTACGTGATGGTTTGGATTTCAATAGATTCCTGAGGATATGGTTTGCACCACTGGTATTTCATTCTTCTTCATCTATGTGGAGGAAGTTGTCATTGATGGGAATCCTCAACTACACAAAAGAACGGAAGGTGATATTCGCTGGGCTATCCTCGAAAACCTAAAGAAAGGAAATTACAGATTCCTGGTTACCTTCACAATAGACACAGAGAGTGATTTCAGTGAGACTAGTGAGGTAATATCAATTGTGGAGGACTTGGCAGGAACACCAGATGCAAAAGGTATGCAAGGCACTACAGCTATCTCATGGACATATTTCTTCTTTTTCAAAATGGTGTCTAGTATGTGATGATCAATTTGAAATTGGCGGATGATATTGTCACAATTGGTAGATAATGAACAACTTCTAAAACAATTTACAGATTATGAAACGAATGTCAATTGTCAACAACCTGTGAATGAAAGTCACAAAGCTGCTTAGAATCTTTTGAAAGCTACAGCTCTGTTTAGGGAATAATCCTTTCTCTACCTTCTATCTCTTCTAGTAATTGTTAACTATTTGCCCAAACTGTAACAAATCCAATTTTAATCCTCTGTTGCCCATGAAGTTAATTTCAAATTATTGTTTATTAATTAAAGAGGTGAAAACAAAAGTTGAGAAAGTTTGATCTACCCATTTGGAAATTAATTTTATAACATCACCTTTTTCTCTAAAATTTAATGAAACAGACTGGTTATCTTTAGAGGTTTAAAAGGAGATTGTGCAGTATTTTATAAATGTATTTGAGAGCAACTGTTTAGTATTGTTAGAGTGTGCTTTTTAGCTGCATGACAACAGCATGAAATAAGATGGTTAGCAAAGCTTACATTCAGGCTTTGATTAGTCAAAGAATTTCTTTTCAGATTTAGTATAGCTAATGTCAGGTTTCTAACCTTTTGCTTTGACCAAAAAGGTTATGAATAAACACTGATCCCTTAGATACTTTTAAGCATACAGTACAGTCTTGGATAAGGTAGTGTGCCTTACCTTCAGGAAACTGTAGCATGTTTTACAGTAGTACTACTGGTACAGTTAGTACAGTTAGGTTTGTCAGTGACAATTGACAAATAGAGGGAGCAATTCAATAGATGTTTCATTCTTCTGTGAATAGTACTGTAAGTCTATTTCCATACAAACTTGTGGTATGTGTGAGTATCAGAAAAGCTTTCTTCAACAGATTTACTAACGATTTACTAAAACGGGTCCCATGACCTTGACATTTTTGCACAAGAGCAATGTTTAGATTCCTTCTTTGGTAAAATGTTGTGCTGTCCATTTCGATGACTGCATTTACAGTTCTTTGCATTTCCTGATTATCATGGATATTTTATAGATTATTGTGTTAGAGTACAGTTCAATTGAGTGAAATGGTGACAAGTTTTGTAGCCAAATTTCATATATTTGCGCATCAGTTTGTAACATCTACATCGTATATAATTACATGATTCATTTTCAGATAAAGACATTGATAGTCATTGCTATTTCATATATATTTCTTACGGACAAAACAAAAGAACAATAGCTGTTGTAAGATATTTCTTTTTGAGTATGAAAAGTTATTTCAATAACAAAGGCTGTTATTTTACATGTTAACATACAGTACATCTGTCTGCCATTCTGCATTGCTAACTATTTAGTTTTTAAACTGCACCAAAACAAACACACACAAACAACATTAGTATGAGAAGGAAGGAACATTTTGAGACCAACAAAGCAAGAGCAGTTGATAACAAATATGATCTTACTTGCAATTGATAATTCCTGCCCTCACACCCCTCCCTCTTCTCCTGCCTCTTTACAGGGAGGCGGATGGAAATTGACGTGGATAAGTCAAGCAATATAATCTATTGAAGCAATGTTCAATGTTGCTTGCGAACTATTCAGTTTTATTTTACATATGGAGAGGATATTGTGTGGTTGGATTAGCATTTGCAAACTCAAAAATGTTCAATTTCTTAGACTGCATACTGCTATATATAGACCGATTTGTCTTACCTACTTTGACTAATTTCAAGTGTATTGTCCTTGGAGTGACTTATTTACAGAAAAATATCACTTATAAATTTGATATCAGTCTCGAGCAATGAGTGTTGACAATGCTTTGTAATACTGCCATACCATATGAACTTAATTAGCATGTACACATTCAGACTGAGTTATAGACCCAAGGTTCTACTTGTGTAGTTTTGCAAAAAAAGGAAACAAATGATTCTAAGAGCACAAATTAGTTTGACTTAAAACATCAGACAAATATATGTTCAAAATATATGTTCTTCAGTAATAACCTATGACCTTTGTATATTTTAATACATCTTTACGAGAACAAGTGGAAACATTAATAACTCATATCGACTGTTGGTACTAACATGCTACTGCTTTTACAGTTAAATAAACTGCTAGCAATGTAATGTTCAACCGCACTTTTTCAAGTTTGCAAAACAAGGTAAGTCCGTTTGGCCAGCACACTATCTGCCTGGCTATGCTAGCGGTTGGGAAACCCTATTAATTGCACTCTCTTGAGAATATTACCGTAACCATAGATATCCAATTCCTTGATACTATGTCATGAATTTCTGTTTACTCAGTCCCAGGAGAAGTTCCAGACATCAATTTTAATGATGCTGCAGTGAGCAGCACATTCATCACAGTGACATTAATGCCAGTTTCTACTGAAAATGGACCAATAAGGTATCTCAGAACATTCCTTTCAATCGGCTGACCTACAGTAGCTATCATTCTGACCATGATGTGTAACTATATGTATATATATATGTATATGTATATTTATATATATATATATATATATATATATATATATACATATATATATGTGTGTGTGTATATATATAGATGTGTGTGTGTATGTGTGTGTATACATGTGAGTGATATTTCAGTGAGTGTTTATAGGAATAAAGGCAAAAATTAGTGCAAAGGCTGGATCTTGAAGGAGGTTACAAAGAGGCACTTTATTGGATTATAAACAACAATGTATGTTTCCCTTGAATACTTACAAACACAGGCACAGACTGATTAGGCTGATACTATCAACTTGAAGAACTTGATATCCAAGCACCGGGACAATATACATACATGTTTACATAATTTATACAATATGTATAGCCGTAGAGAAGAACAAAGTCCATTTGATATATTTTTTGTAAACTTCGTACTCCATTCTCCTCTTTTCCTTTTTCTAAGGAATTACATTTCCTAAAAGTTTTTACATACCGGAGCACTTATGTATGGATTCTCATCATCTCTACATAGGCATTTGTATAGATTGCATAATGAAATGTACTTTGTTCATCATAGTTGCTCATAGCAATTTACGTGCACTGAACCATTAAAAGTATTTTCTGGTGGCTACATTTGATTACTGAACGAAATTGCTGAAATTATTTTGAATCTAACTGAGTGTGAAGACCACATCCTCATAGCATAATGTATTGTGAAGAAATTATTTTTTTATAATTTAGAGATATCTTGTAAATGCTTGTGGCAACTGCGGAATGGATGATGTCATCAGGGCCCTTCAGCTGAAAATGTCTTTGTGTTTCTTTATAATCTGTCAATCATTTATTCACAAATAAAAAGAAAATTTCCACACAAAAAAAGGATACATTTTGGTGAAATTCTAAGTACAGAGATCTTTGATAACCATACAAACATTCCAAGTGTATCAGGTTTCAAGGATAAACAAGAAGATTATAATAGCCTGAGTTAAGCTTCCAAGGAGCATTTGTCCAGGTGACATCACAGACCCCCACTGTTATCCGACTTCCTGGAGTAGTTGAAGTCTAAGTCATTCAAAATAGGTTACTATCAATCAAAGTAAGGAGCATGATATTGAGATTGGGGTCTCAACTAGCAGTGTGGAGTATTTTTCTCTACAGTATAAGTTTCACATGTTTTGTCTCCAGAATACCCCTTTCAGGTTTTTTATTGCCTTGATGTCAGGGACCACATAGTATTGTTTGGAGTTAAATGTTTGATGAGTAGAATAACAAAGGTGGCACCAATGGTTATTCTGTGAAGTTCATTCGAATGCTTCCCTGAAGTAGGATGCTCCTGAAGTGAAGTTTAGAGGGATATTTCCCGAGATTATCTGAACACATTGTGGTTTATAATGTGAACTGTTGAATGATTGGTTCATTATGAAATATCTTATTCAACAACAGAAAGTTTGATGGAAACACTTTCATTTTAATCTTTAAAATGTATATCTTTGATAACACCATTACTTCTGTGAATTGACTCTCTTTTCTTTATGCAGTTGCTATGAGTTTGTGGTAGCTGAGAGAGATGAAGGTGGAATTGACCCAGATGAGGATTTCCCATTCAGTGATGTTAAGGAAAATTCAGAGGAAGGAACTCCATATAGAGCTGTTGTCATGAACCAGTAAGTTATTTTGTCTCTTTTCTATAGATGAGCAAGTGTTACACTGGTCTCATTAATTGGTTTGCTTTGTGAAGTACTGGTTTGTACTTTGTGAACAGTTTTACTTAAAAACCAACTCAAATAAGATTGCTATTTATCAAAACATGCTACTAAGCTTTTGCACCAATTGAACACTAAGTATTCAATGACAATTGACTCTTATTTATTTAAAACAAATACGTTCTCCTGATGCTTTTTTATTCTTTGCCAGATGCAAAAGGAATCTATGATATGGTGATGACGTGTGTGTGACACGTTGGCTTGTAAACATTGTAAATGCAAACTAATTGATGGTGAACCGTACATTTGATATGTGGATGCACCTGACATAGTATATGAACCCTATCCATTTCTTTCAAGTTTAAAGGTCAAGAGAGGTCAAATTCTGAAACCTTGGAAACATGATAACTCAAATTGGAAAGTTGATGAACTTCGTATTTGGTATGTTGATGCACCATATGAATAGAGGAAACTCGTTGTGTTCTGTGGCGATGCAAGGTTGTTCGAGATCAACAATTGTTAAAGTCTGAAAACTTTGTAAACACGTCAACTTACAAAGTAGAGGTTGGATATGAACTCTATATGTAGTACATGGATGCACCTTATTGAGTTTACTGGTTTTCTGTGAAGGTCAAATGTCATTTGAGGTCAACTAAACATGAAAACTCAACAAGTGTAAGGTGAAAGAACTTCATATTTAGGATGTGGATGCACTATATTGAGTATGTTTTTCTGTGGATGTTGAAGGTTATTTGAAGTCAACAGGTCACAGTCTGAAAACCTTTTAATCCCTCAAACTCAAATGGAAAGCTTCAATTCACATGGATCCAGCTCATTAAGTACAAGAACTTTTTTTTGTTCTTTTGAACAATGTGAGGCATAACAGGCACAATCGAGTGGAAAGACCATCCTTTACCCAGCTAGACCTTAAGGAAACCTGCCATTCTCAGCATGCATAGTGACACTTTCCACAAATGAGAAAAAAGAAAAGCTAAGCATAGGGTGCCATTGCCTATGTTACCGTTAGGCATAGGCCTACTTTCATTTTCGTGGCTAGCCTGTCCCTTCTCTTGAAAGGTATCTTTCTCTCGGTCATACCAATGTAGCTTGCAAGATTGCGTCCTTTCCTTCCATTGCAATGAATAAACAGGTTATTTCAGACTTTTCCTCCGTGGAATTGTAAAAAGTGGACGATACAAATAAAACTGCGTTAAAATCTTGACCGGGGCGCATGTGTATACTATTTTGTTTACATTTGTGTAATGAACAGCTGATTGATAAATAAACAAGATGTTGATGTGGGCGGTTGCAGTGATTTTACGGCAAATTGTTCGCGCCATAGGGGCAACAAAAAATTGATTTCTTTCTTTCGATTGCGACAGCTTTTCTCCATTAAACCCACCTGGTCAGAGTTCACTTAGAATAAGAAATATTGAATCTACTTTAAAAGTTTGTTTTCCGAAATTCATCAGCAAACAGATATTGAGACTTTAAAAGTGCCAATATTAAAGTATGAGAAAAAATATGACAGATATAACACCTTCCTCCAAAATGACCCTCAGAACATTGTTTTTACTTTGACCACCATTTCTTTGATGATTGTGCATGAGATGGTTTCCACTTCCACAAATAACTGTTAACTGTTAACTTTCAGAAGGGTATTACCTTTGTAATGGTCAAGTTAGCGGAATGCTTTACTGATGTTCTGGTACTTAACTTCAGGACACATCTTCCTCAGTATCAATCAAGTGACTCTATATAAGGCAAGGAATCACTGAGACTGCTGGCTTTCTGGGGCTTATTTTTTTTTTAGCTGAATGAGGTCCTATGTTGTCATTGTGTTTCATAATACTATCAGTAAGAGAATATCTGAATGGAGTTTACTCAATTGATACACAGTTGGAGTTTAGTTTAAAGCACTTCTGCAGTTGTAGTCTCCCAGCCACAATGAAGTTTTCTATCCTATATGTATAGTGCAAGGTTTTGTTTTGTTTAAAGTAATGTGAAAGTTCCAAGGGAGGCCAACAACATTCCAGTTTAAGGCAAAGATATGCTCAAAATGTTTGAAATTGTTCTTCTTTGAAATGTATGTAATGGAAGAGGATAGAGTATCTAAAATGGGGTTACTCTCTGTTACACACATTTCTTGGTAGAACTTAGATAGGAAAGGGTTTGTGTCTAATTGTCAATTTATACAAATGCATTTGCCAGCTTTTGTTCATAGCCCTCTGACTACTATTCTGACAATCATTGATTTGTTATAATCTATACGATAAGTTGCACATAACAAATATATTGTGTCTTAAATCTTTTACAGTAAGGAGTACAGTGACAAATCTACAGTGATTATAGGAGCAGGACGCGACCAGGAATCAATGTGTGTGTTGCCTGGAAACAGCAGAAGGAAACGAGCTTCTGAGTTAGTCTCTGGTCAAACTCTCACTGCCAGAAATGATCCTCTGGAAAGTGCAAAGAATTACAGGATCTTCCTTCGAATCTATGTACTATCAACCAATGGAGAGGTTAGTATTTTTGGTAAATTGTCCAGGATGTTTGCCTCTTCAAAATAACTTAGTTTACTAACAATGTAAATCATTGTATTTTATCTAGTTATAATGAATGTCTGAACAGTACTATTCACGCATGTTTTTTCCAGCTTTTGCAGCACTACATAAATAAATTACACTAATTTCCCTGATATGCAAATGTTGATGGTAGACAATGTCATTACTGACCCACCCACTGCTCTTTGGTTGATATGAGCTTCTCACCAAGTAGTCATTAATGCACTACAAACTGTTACGAATCTGTGTTGTGCAGGCTGGTATGTCACAGCCATAACCTTCTAAGCATGTAGGATGGTTTCTTTTCCATTATTCAACCTTTACTACCAAGTAATTATAATGTTTCCTGGTTGTTCTTTCCTCTATTAACAGTATTGCTATGAATCTAGCACTTACCAGAGCTTCATAACAAAGAGTGACAACAGCACAGAAATGCCTCAATCTCCTATGACAGGTTTGTTCAATTGGATCTTATTTTGACTTTCTGACAAGTGTTATATAATTGGGTTAACACACAGAGTTATTCCATGTACTCAATATGATAACATAATACGATAAATGTGAAAGGTAAACAGTTAAGAGAATGTTGTGATTTGTAAGAAAGATATATAAATTTGTTAAGAAACCACTCATACTTTGTTGAAAATATTTGTTTTATTTACAACAGGTCTGGTGGTTGCACTAACTGTCATTGTGTTCATCATCATCCTAGCAGTGTCCATTGCAGTAGTTGTAATACTCAGAAGGCGAGTTTAAACGATATCTTAACTCATGGTAGACCTTGTAAAACTTGACATGTTTAGGCAACACTGCAGAAATTCCTATGCTCAGTAAAACAGTTTTTCTGCAGAATACATTTCTGAATGATTTCATGTTCTTGTCTTACCTTTTTGTCGTTACTTGTTTGAGTGACAGTTGGTTGATTGGTTGTAGTTGCACATAGTGCATAAATGTGTACCAATTCATTGAAGTATTATTCCCAACCAGGAAATCAGGTAAACAAGGCATGAAAGCCAGATTTCACCAGAGATACTTAGAGTTACTGAGAACAGAACTTTTGATACCATGTTTAGTTTTTAAGATACTAACAAGTTGCTGAGAAACTCAGCTTTTAGTAACTTAGAGCATGTGTTATGCATGTCTATCAGTTATTAAACAACATTCGAAAAGTGGTTTACATGTAACTAGTTTAGGGTGGAAGTCTGGTTGTGATCTGTCACTTGAGAGGTGAACAGCGTTACACATTTTTTTCTACCTTGCAGGAAATCAACTCAAACGGACAGTGAAAAGAGACAAAGTAACAAAGCAGACATGAACTACGAAAATGAAGGTATGTCTAACACTTGGTTTTAAGCTTTCAATGCATTATATAGAACTATTTATATGGACATAACTGTGACTGTTGCTACCATTACTTCAAACAAATATTCAAACTCTGAAAATGTCTATACATGAATAATTTCATCTTTCATAGTGGTAATTGGGTAGATTGCTCCTAAACCATTTATTTCATGTTCTGTGCAATGTATCCAAGGCAGAGTTTTAACATACCACTTCAAATTATGGTCGAGTTGAGTCATTTCAGAATTTTACATGACATTCAAGTCAGTGTATTATTTCTGAGGCAAAGGTTGAGAAACTTGAAATTTAGTGACTATGATAGGGATTGATTACAACACTTGATTCTTCTTCTGCAGGTCTTTCAAGAAGCACTGTGTATGTCAATGAACAACAAACATCTAATGTAGATGCTTTGTCGTATGAACCAGTACAGAAACAAGCCTCTGGTGGGATACAGTTAGACCAGCTCCCTCGGACCCTGCCGGATTCAAAGGTTGAAAGCAGTTATGACTATGAAGTTACTGCAATACCTAAACAAAATACTGCTCTACCTGAGCCTAATGTCTCTCAGGATCTTGACAAAGTGATCTATGAGGATATGCCAGATGAGTTAAATTACAGTCAAGCTTTGTATAGCCAGGAGAAGGCTCCAGTTCCTTTCAAGGTCTCGGAGCTCCCAGAATACATTCATCAAAGGAGACTTGGTGGAAGGAATGCACTGGAAATGGAATTCAGGGTAGGATATTTTAGTACTATTAAATATAACTTCACAATTGACAGTAATGATAATAGAAAATATGAAAGCCAGAACATCTTTCCTTGGTACAATTAGTTCATTTATTTAATACTGTAGAATTACTCTAAATAAGCTGCAGTTTGTTTACATTTCATTTTTGATAGCATTAACCATGCACAAAATGAGGGGTAAACATAATTCATATACTGTATGCACAAACATGTATTTCTGTTTGATTTTGGCCAGTCATTTCACCTTAAATTTTTCATAGAAAGACCTGATAGACTTTTAGGAAAAGGCTGCCAAAGTGTCTGTCACTAGAATCCAAGCCTCTTAAATTAGATATTCCATTGCTGCACTTTTCAGGCAAAA
The DNA here is from genome assembly GCA_020650975.1 of Apostichopus californicus. Lineage (NCBI taxonomy): Eukaryota > Metazoa > Echinodermata > Holothuroidea > Aspidochirotida > Stichopodidae > Apostichopus > Apostichopus californicus. The sequence continues at coordinate 14,416 of JAIPMN010017689.1, forward strand.
TATGTTGTACAATTGTCTCAATTGCCCCCATTTTTGCAGCTTATGCACCTTCATTCCTACAATTCAGCATCATAGCAACAATATACCAAATCATGTTTCTTCAAATATCTACAAAGATGTATCCCAATGGTCTACTGAAGGTCATTTGGGTGATACCAACTTTATATGTAAAGAATAATGCGTTAAGACCAATACGAGCAAGTTCTATTAAAATAAATTAAGTAAGGAACAGGGCGGTTTGCAATATCATCATAAGGTAGATTGTTAATATGTTACTAACCTACTGTAGCATGAGGATTTTTCTTTTTATTAGAACAGTCAATTTGTCTGCATTTTAACATTTTATTTTAACATTCAGACTTTACCACAGGGTCAGCTTGAACCCTGGACAGAAGCTGTGAAGAAGCAAAATGTTTATAAAGGACGTAACCCAGATGTTCTACCTTGTAAGTTTAACATTGCTATCACATTTTCTTATTGTCAGTAGTAGCAATTTAAGTTATCAGCTTTGTTCAGCACTTGACGTACCTGAAACTAAACCATTCTTAGGTTTGTTCTCTCATTCTTTATGAACTAACTTTTTAATAAAATTGATGTAAAGTAGTTTCTTGACAGTTGACCATTCAATATTTACTAATTGTTTTTATAGTGACTGAGAAGATTGTAGCTTTTGTCGTGTGATGTCTAGATCAGGGAATGGCCCACAAATCTAACAAAAACTGTGTTGTACATTCATCATCTCCATATTTACTTTCAACTTTGCTCTTGTTGCAGGGTTTTCCCCTTCCTTCCCATTATCTGTCTCCCTCCCTCCCTCCCTCACCCATATCACTTCTCCAAACCACATTATCGTCCTTCTGTCTTCCCTCACTCCACCCACTCTTGCAGGTAAATGCACACTTGCATATGTAATAGTGTAGCTTTACTGTTGTTAAGCTATGCTTTGTTTCAAAGTGTTCTGTTTCTAGCTTTGGTGTTCTCCCTATGTTAATTAAAGTCTTTACATTCATTGTCTATAAATATTACTTTGCAGATGATTCTTCTAGGGTTAGACTTGTGTTTGATTCTATCAACCATTCCGACTACTACAATGCTAGTTTTATTATGGTAACACAATCTATATTTGATGTTAAACACTTTGGGAGTGACAGTGCTAATAATACCTTTAAAAAATATCAATATATTTATAGTTTTTAGAGACCTTCTGGTTTTATAGAGCTTTGTAAGACTAATTTAGGTATTACTAATGCCAGCATGGTCAAGATGTTTCTATTAACCATTTAAGTTTCATAGTTGACAATGGGTCCTGAACAGAGAACTAACTCTTTATCTCTTGTCAAACTTTTTGTAGTTCATTTACTAATCGAGTAATAGCTCATATGAGCCAAGAGTTGCTTTCATTTAACATTGGAACTTGTACATAATTCTTCTAAGCATCCATATTCTCCTTCATTATTATGGATGGAGTTCTTTTAAACTTATAGCAATCTTCTTTTCAGCAGAACATAATGCAAGAGGAATTTTCTGCTACTATGAAAAACAATATATTTAAGCAAGCCATCCAAAGCAAATCTTTCTTCCTTTATTTAAACAATTTTCTTGCAGGTAACAACATCTGTTTGCGATTGTCACAGAATTGTAGAAACAACATCATCTTGCATTATTTCAAATCTAGCAAAGCTATTTTTCATGGTGTTCATTGGTGAGCAGATATAAAGCGATATAAGAGGCCAATGCATCCATCCTCAGGTATCTGACTAGTATAATGGGAGTTACATCTTCCAAGTTGAACAGTAGCGCACATTCTCCACACAACTTTGAACATTTTGTGTGAAAAGCAACAAGTTTGGGTTGAAAAAAGCTAATGTTGATTTATGCTATTTTGACATCCCAAGAGGCATGACTGCCACAGTTACTGACATTACAGTGTTTGGTTTAGCAGCATTTACATTTCCACAAAGGTTTATGTGAGGGTCAATGTGTCAACTATGTTCAGTCTTCAAGAGGGCAAAACTTAACTTTGGATCTCATTCTTATGTGCTAGTTGTTGTACTACCTATATGCATTGGAGTGATGCTACAAATACCAATTTACCCTGCTAGCAGCAAACCAAATCTTTGAACAATCTGTTAGCATTATTCAAAGTATTGCTTTAAGAAGACATTGGACTGGAATAGAATGAAGATGTAGTTAATAACATCATTTACGTATGAGCACATTTTTGCACTTATGATTGCCAACTATAGATGAACAACGCCACACCGTGGTTGTAGCTGAGCGTAGAAAACATTCGCTAAAAGCACCCCTAAAAGTCCTGAAATGACACTTCCAGGCACAAATAAGAACAGCAACAGAATTTGAAGAACTTTTTAATACTCAAGACACAATTTTTTCAATTTCAAGAGAAGAAAAATCCTTACTGTGTAAGTCTTACGATAAAAAAAGAGCAGAACTTTTTTCTTCATTTCATACACTTACATACTTTTGGGAAATGGATCTTAAAATCTGTGAGACAAAGGCATTCACTAGGCTCAAAAGCTCTCAGTCAATCAGAGGCAATTCGTAATGTTACCTTACCTTCAATCCTAGTTATATTGATACCCTATTCCGACTGCTGTTGTCATCACTTACAGCTAATATTTAACTTTTGTCTTTTCACACAGGATCAGCACAACAGACAATCTTTTATTGCTGCTGAAAGTAAGTTCTCACCATTTTGCTTATCCTTGCCAAAATCAAAAGAACTATATGTGATGGTGATCATGTATGCGTGTTTAAGGGGGGGGGGGGGGGG